>JABFQC010007037.1:0-10349 GCA_022817085.1 Psilanteris sp. ZL-2020
GCTTACCCTCCTATTCGCCGTCTGCTGTCGCTGCTGCTGCTACTATGCACTCGAACTACAACAGCATGTTAACATCGGTATATCTAGCGTAGATTCGATCTACAAATATTTATACTGGCGCGATACTAGCACAGAATTAAGCTCTGACTGCCGACGAATCTCGTCTATGCAACGGAAAGTACACGGAGAGAATAATATGACGAATAAAACTAATAATTTACCATAAAAATTACTATACTTTATGGGAATGCAGTCGGAGTGGCAGAATACTAATAAAATTCTTATATTGTATAGTAAAAATAACATGTAGATAATTTTCTAATATATTTCATACAGATTTGGATTTGCAATGATAGTTTTTGTCATATTTACCTATGTTGAATACAATACTGATCACAGAAAAAATTACCATACTGTCTCGAAATAATTTGATATTTTAAAATTAATATTCCATCATATTTTAATGTTCAGTACAATACTGACCTCAGAAAAAATTACCATACTGTCTCGAAATAATTTGATATTTTAAAATTAATATTCCATCATATTTTAATGTTCAGTACAATACTGACCTCAGAAAAAATTACCATACTGTCTCGAAATAATTTAAAATTTTAAATTTAATATTTCATCGCTCATTTCAGAAATTTAAAAAAGTTAATTTAAGTAGTTATATTTTTTTATATGTGAGATGTCAGTATTATACACATTATTTATATAATATATCTATTTATCTGACTAATGTTCGGGGTGAAACGCAATCACATTAATAAACGCTTTACTATTGACAGAGACAGAAAATATATTAAACGCAATATTATCGACAGAGACGCAGACGCAAACCAATACAATACATATAATTGTATACTCATTGCATGCTTATATACTACCTCTGTTAAAATTATATATTTGTGGCTAAATGAAACCGTACGTACGCCACGTAGCGACAGAAGCTTCAATCATAAATTTAAATACAGATATTAGAATGTAGTTAGATGTAGGAAATAAGTTTATTATTAACAAATTATTTATAGTAACACACTTAAATAACCAAATATTAAAATATTAACAATTATATGATTATATGTATATAAAGTTTTCTAATTTATCATGTAAAATTTAAAGTAAACAAAGTATTTAAATTTTGTAGTTTAAAACACGTTCACAAAAAATTTCACTTTTGTACATAATTACTAAAGTATAAAAGCAAAATATTGACCATAATTTAATTTATATAAAAAACTAATTATTATACATTTCACTAAAAAATTTATATATCAAATAAATTAGTAATTGATTGCAATAGTATACAAGAGAAATTATTATATATAATAAATAAATATTATTTTTCTATATGCAAAATAAATATTAATTGTATAATTGAAAGGATATTTCAAAAATGGTAGCTTTGTAATTTTTTTTATTATTATTTTAATTATATGAATATATTGGCGATTTCAGGGGAAGCATTCAAAAGAAATTATCATTACAATTTTTTTACAAATATGTTTATTTATTTAGAACCATGTTTGATTACAATAATAACAACCGTCATTTAAACGATTCAAATAAGCTATCGCAGCATATTTTATGTTGTGTATAGATAAAATTTGCCAAGAATAATTTTTTTCATTTGCAATTTTATATGCTCGATAATGACTGTCATAATATACTTCTTGAAACAATTTTGTTATAATATAAATTAAATTTTCTTCATACACTAAAGCATTAACAAAATAAAAATTACAATTATTCTCTGCAAAAGTTACTATCATACTACCATGTTTAATTTTATGATCATGTATTTTTATCCATTTTAAAATATTAACCGTTTTTGCAATGCATTTAGGCAATAATGAAAGAAATTCATGTCCATCTTTTAAATCGGAAATGTTAGTTATTGATGCTTTACTTATTGCATAACTAGGATACTCTGATGTACTACATGTGATTCTATGATGTAATAAGAGCTGATATCGAATTGCTATAGTCTTACAAATATTTAATCTACTTGTTGTAGCATGAGCTGTTGTTTTACCCTTTCGATGAAATCCTTCGAATCGCATACACGCAATATTCCAAAGTGGACCAATCATATTCATTATCGTAGGATAATGCAGTAAAAAATGGTGTTTTGGTTTTATAGAATGTGGAAATAATATGTTTAAATTTCGAAGATAATCAGTTATATAGAATTTTAATTTTGAAATTATTTCAACTGTTATTACAGAGGATGTACAGATTTCAGTTATACGTTTTAATGTAATATATAGTTCCCAAACTAGATCATCATGTGGAATAAAATATCCTAGAAGTAAATTTAAATTGTTTACAAGATATAACATTTCTGCGGATGATATAATTATATATTTTTTGTTTTTAGTCAAATAAGATTCAAGTATTTCAGTAGGATGATTTAAATGATCATTATGACCAAAATTAAACCCTTGTAACTGATCATTAAGAGCTTCTAAAGATATATAAGATTTTATATAAATGAAATAATGTAAAATCAAAGCCATGTCATATCGACATACCCCTTCTAAGAGGTCATGCATCGGGTCAACAGTATAATTTTTTAAAACGTGAAATCCTTTTACATTATTGAATGCCGATTCTTTTTTAAGTCCATGAGATTCAGTATTGCTTGGAATAATATCTTGTTCATATGTAGCAAGATCTCGCAACTGACAGTCATCTTCTTTTATAATTGTATCTATATCTTTTTTTTTACAGAAACAAAAACGACAAAAATACGTACTAATAAAATTTTCAGAGAATCCTAGAATGTTATGCAGCCCGAGATTATCACCAACTATTAAAGTTAAAATAAAACGTATACGCACTGATCTTTCAGAAATATTAATTACAATTCCTTCTTTTGTTAAAAAATTTAATTCGTCAATAACATTGCTATATAGTACTTTATCTGAAACTTGCTTTTTATCTAGTGTATTCACTAGAAACATTAAAAAATAGTTTTCTAATTTAGATTGAAACGATGGAGGAAGAACAGGTATACTAACATATATGGCACCACATTTTGCTAAACCCTTATGAGAACCAAGAGCGTTGTTGGTCTCATAATCATCGAAAAAAATAATTAGTGGAAAAATTTCATCATCTGCTGAAAAATTATAATTTCTATAAAAATAATCTAATTTTTCATGCCATAATTTAAATTGAATAATATTAGACAAGATATTCTTATGAACTTGAAGAGATTTTATATAGTTCATTGTTTTTTCAAAGACCAGCGGGGCTTGAAAAAATTGAGAAAGAACTTGTCTTAATGAGATGAATTGGATTTTCAAAGGAATGTGCATTATACATGATATACCATTTTTACTTTTTATTTCTTTTCTTTCGCCAACAACTACACTTTGTGGAGGAATATAAGATTTTTGCTTTTTAAAAAATTCAAATCTCTTATTTTCAGTATTTAAATGCAAAAAAATATTTGAAAATTGACAAAACATAGATTTAAATTGAGATAAATACTGATCGTTTAAATTCAATTTTTTATAACTTTTTTCAAATTCATTGTACAAAGTATTCAAAATAATTTGTACTAATTCTGATACGTCACTTATTATTGTATCTACATTGTTTCTAGTAATACTGGGATCTTTATACAAGTTTGCAATAAAATTATACATTTTTTCAGTCACATTAGCAGGAATTAATAAGTCTTCAATATCTTTAAATACGTTTTCATCATAATCATCTATGTCATCAATTGAGCTATCGGAATCATATTTATCGAATAGAAAATTCCCCTTTTCCTCTGCTGTAATATCACTTACATTTATAAAATCACCTTTATCTAATTCTGATAATTTATGTGTTTGAGATAATGGATTTTGAACAGTTTTAATTTTGTCGTGTTTCTCAAGCCTGTGTAATATAAATGTTCGCAATAACGCGTACGTATTTTTACAGTTTTTTTCTGCACATTCGAAATGTTTTAATTTATTATGTACATCTTTTACATGTGCTATTAATTGCTTATTTGAGTCACAACAAAATTCACATGCAAAACAATCCATGTTTTTAAAATTGTTTACTTTTAACTTAATTTACGCAAAATAAATTATCTTAATGTAATTAAAATTTGAAACTGTAACAATTATACCTTAAACAAGATTATTATCAAATTGTATTTGTTTCTCAACATATCCACAAAGTGCTTTTATTGCTGTTGTCGGGTTATCATTAACATCGTCTATGCAAAAACCTGCCTTCTGTAAAAAATACCACAAATTTTGAGCACTTGTGTGATATTTACAATCTGTTGTAAAATACAATTTCATGGCCACATCGAAACTTAATAAGCAAGATGGTAAATCATAAATTATATCATTTACGATTACATGGTATCCTTCCGCTTTGTGAATTGGGCCAATAACTATTACAAAAGGTTGCAGGGTTTCCTTTTTTCGACGTAATTCTTCACGTATTTTATTTAATCTGTGATTTAATTCTGTTGCATTCTGAAAAGAAGTATTAGGTAATAATTTAATATTTAATTAATTACATATATATTTTATATTTTGTTATGAAAATATCTGACAAAATCTGAATCAACTAGTCACAGACAATATTTTAACGTATGGTTAACATCACGATTTTTAACATTTTTGACATTGGGCAATGTTCTTACTATTGTAGAAGTGCTTCCGTGTAATATTTATGCGTAGCTTTGTAACATTTAAAACACTCATTTATATGTTATAATTTTAAATTGTAATTGGAATTTTAACAACGAATAGTATTTATTCTGATATTAATTTATTTACATAAACATTAATGTTTCAATTTTTAAATACACAAATGAAAGTATTAAATTGAGGAATTTTGTTCATTATTGTAAAATTGATTTATTATAATAATTATTTTAAATTTGTCTATTTTTTAAACGAACCATAACATCATAATTCAATTACTTTAAATAATAAATAAATATTTGCATTAATTTGAAAACTTTTTTTTTGTTTTGTAAATATGTACTAATATGAAAAATGTACCTCTAATCTTAGTATAAAAGCACTTCTTCTTGAATGTAAATCAGTTGGTCTATTTTGTGTAGTTGTTCCTTTTTTAGATTTCTTTTTTTCTTTAATAATATGTGGCATAAGGTAAAATATTATTTCATCAGGAACGTCTATACAAAATTAAAAGTTATAATATATTTATTTTCTTTATGTAAATTGAAACTATTATACAAAATAAAGCGTAAGAAAAAATGACTTATTACAAAAAACATTCAACAAAATAATTTTAATTAAAAATTTAAATATAAATCTCCGATCTATCGTTATATGTTACTATAAATACTATAGAATTAAAATATACTGTAAAAGAAATCAAAAATTTGTGCATTAATACTGTGGTCCAATATTATATGCAATCATAATTGATCAAACGCAAAAGCTATTATAAATTAAAAACTAACAAAAATTATAAAATTTTATAAATAAAAGAATATATTTCATTTTTAAATTCTTTAACATAATAATATTTCAGATAGATATGTTAAAAAGAAAATTGTAAATTTTACAAAATACTCACCACCATTGACTGTTTCTGTATGTAAAAGTAAAGCTTTATCATCAGGATTGGGAATATTAATTTTTTTAAGCTCCTGAACAATAACTTTTTTAATAATATTCCAACGTATCAGTAAATTATCAGATTTTCCAGGGTGTAATTTGTAAAAGTCTTGTTTAATCTATAATAATTAAAATATATATAATATATTAATTAATAAAGTTCAGTTATTATTCTGTTAAACATAATAGGAAAGACCACATAAAATTTAACCACATGGACATATTTGAAGCAAATATAGATGTAACGTGATTCATTTCTGCCAATTGAAATTTTATAACTCAATAAGCCACACTATATATATGTCTCATGTAAGATTCCATGTATTTGCAAAATTACTGATCGAAATATATTACACTTAATATTAAAAAAAATGTAATTCAATTGATAGTCAAATTTTAACGTTTAAACTTAATGATATATTCTTACCAAGTTTATTCCATTCTGTAGTGTCAAACATGGAAACATAGAATAATACTCATAAATGCTTTTGTGATCATGGAGCAAAAGTTGTTTTCTTAAATTAAACGATTTATCCCAATTTTCACAAACCTCGTTCCATGGTTCGACATTGAATTGTAACCACTCTAAACTATTGGTCTCTATAAAATATAAAAATAAAATGTAAAAAAAATATTATTAATATCAGTAAAATCATTAATTTATTCGAATTTATTATGAAAGTAAAATTCCTAAACTAATGGAAAATAATGTGTTAGATAAATTCATTGTAATAAATTTTTGTTTTATTTGATTTATTTTAACAATAACTTAAATTAAGTTAAATTTTTAACTTAACAAATGAATTTTAACTTAAATTATATTATTAGTGATAATTATTTTAATTTAATAATTTGGTTATAGCATGTGAAAAAATTAATAAAGTACCATTTGCATTTACGGCTGCTTTTTCAATGTTTACTTGTCGATTAGTGGATTGTAATATACCGTCCTTACGTAATACTTTTTTCGTATAATTAAAATGCTCCCACAATATACCTCCAGTTGGTATACGCTTATTGTGTTCTACTTTAAATGGTGTATAGTAGACCGAGGTTGTTTCATTGGGAAATATAATTTCTATTGCTAAAGCCAATAGTATAAAGCGTTCTGTGGTTATCCTAATTAATAAAAAAAATTATTAAAATTACTGTTATGTAAATTTATTTCAGTGTTCATATGTAAACGAAGTTAATTTTTGATCATTTTTAAATTTCGAATTTATTACGGTTATATACTTATAAAATAAATATGAAATATTATATTAAATAAAATTTATAAACAAAAACTAATTTTACCATTATTACTTTTATAAAATTTAAAAATTTACTTGAGGGATATAAATTAAACCTATATTAAAGAAACTGTTTGTATTTAATTAATTAATTAAATAATAATAAATTGTATTTATTTACACAAAATTAGGGCCAACTTCACCACAAGGTACACTTTTAAAGTATCGATTCTTTTCATAGTCGATGACAGTTCGACACAATAAATTTCTTAAATTTGGAGATAAGTAATTATTTGTTTTATAAAAATGTAGTACTCTACGTCCTTGATTCACATGCACTAAATATTTATGCAAAATCTAAAATAATTTATATCATTAAGTTTTATATATTACTAAATATATTTATTTTTATATTTAAATTTATTAACTATTTATTAAAACATATACTTACAGTACTTAAATTCTGAGCTCTTGTGGCATTGTCTATAGAACTCTGTAATTAATAGTAATAATAGTTGGTTAGAATAAAACACAAGATAAGGATAAATTTCTTAATTGTAAATTAACATTGAAAATATATATAATATATTTATATATATATAATGTATAATGCTATTATCATACTTCTTTAACTCTTCGTATCTTTGCTGGACTTGAACCCTCATCTAAATTTACACCTTCAGCATAAACTTGATATATTTGATTATCATCTTGTAAAATAAATTCAGTGTTAATAATATCCTGAAAAAGTTATGATTTAAAACCTTTAGTATTTATCTATATGTGTTATTTGATTAGTAACTTTTCAATGATTTCTTACCAAATTTTCTATATCGTAGACCTCCGTAGTCATTTTCTTATTTTAAATTTATACTTTTACAAATAGAAAAAAATATATATAATGTAATTTTCATAATGTTCTCAATATCCCCATATAAGTGAATAATATTATTTAATATTCCTAGATTGGTCTACAAATATTATAATATACGTAGAATATTCTATGAATATTAAATAATATTATTTGCTTATAGGGATTAAACGAAATATTTATAAAAACACATGTTTTGTTAAAATTTTAAAAATTGTTTTAAACAAGTAAAAGTAATTCAATACATCAATTAAATATTAATACAATGAAAATATTAGTAGTAAAATGATTTCAGCTTGATCAATAAATAAATAATAAAAAAAAATTAAAATAACTGTTTATTTATTATCAATTGTATAATTAATTATTTTTCTAGAAATAAGCACATTTTAGCATCAAATTTAACCTCTTTTTAAAATTCATAGTGTTAAGCAATGAGGTTAGTTTTAGGATTATAATAAATCTTGTGTAAAAATATAGAAGAAGTTACTTTTTTACTTTTTTAAAATTATGAAATAAAAAAATTGTAAATGAATTATTTATAAATAATAATATACTTACAGCGAATGATATATTTTATATAAATATAGAATCCACACAACTGAAAAGCAACAGTTCTTATTCACTTCCAACTTTCTATATTAATATAAATAAACACAATCACCAGTCACATTTAGGGAATGTATGAACTAACCTTAATTAGCCAATAAAATTATCCCATTTTTGAAAGTGATAGAACGCGGTCTAATTTTTTACCATACTGGCTTATAATCGCAATTAGACGTTATTTGAAAATCTATTGATAAGTATGTTAAGTAATTCGAATAAATATTGATTTTTTAAATAAAATTTAATAGCATTTTTTACCACTTAATATTATAAGTACAATATACTATTATTAAAAAAAAATTTTTTTGTATATAAATAATTTTTTCTATTTAAGTAAACATAGCATTTCTAATAATAATTATTATTTTTAATACAATACTTTTTATTTTTGTATTAAAGAAATTTTTCTGTTAACATTTTTTACCATACGTATAATAATATTATTTTATAGAATTGGAAAGAAAATATTGTGTGTTATAATCATATGTTGATTTTATATTTAAAAGTATAATAAATGTTGCACTGTGTCACCGTTATAATACAGTATGGTAAATTTTATCTAAACTTTTCTCTCCGTGTGCACTGTTGCTTTTCATACAAGGACACTCCCGATTCATGTGTGTTTTCATAGCGGGATGATTATAGATGTGTCCCCCTTATATTTAATCGGTTTCACCTTTAGCAATTCTATCATTCAGTTCAAATCAAATTCAATAATCGAAGATATTTCTCTTGATTAGGAGTAATGTCGTTTGTAATTTTTGAATTGGAGTTTAGAAAGAATGATTTATGTCCAAAGAGTCTCTTTGCTTCGGATACCGAGTTAAAGCAAATCTTGCGAGGGTGTGGTTTTTGCTCCAATGAATGACCGAGACGATGAACTGATACAGCAGATGAAGTGCTGATATAGGAGAACAACTTGTTTATGCAGACAAGTCATTCAGATTTTCGGAATGATTCTCTTCAAAATTACTCATGATGATGTTGCTCTTAAGTGTCTTAATTAAAGACGCTATAGACTTAAATTAGACACCTGCGCATGTTAAACGACTTTGAACGACTTGTTTTGGTCACACGAGTGTCTAAATTTAGACGATTTTTCTGTCTAAAATGTTGATGTAAACACTATTGACGATTTACAAAATATTACCTTTTAATTGTGACAGAATTTGTGACTTATTTAAGACACCAAATCAACCTTTAAGAAGTTTAGCTGTAATACATTATGAACGTGTAAGACACTAAAATAGTGTAAGAAAAATAATCTTAAGTTGTTTTATACATGTCTTACAGGGTAAATACATAAATTGCAATGGAAAAACTAGATGATAAACATACACGGAAAAATGTTAGGTTGAACAAAGCATACGTATATATTCAATGTCAATATTTATTTATTTATTTCGAATTTACGGACATTAGTCCATTTACATTAACTAAAAATATGCAAAATGATGCAATATGTGTTTCACTTAGGAGGTACATAGCGATCATTCATATCTATATAAATTATCTCACAAAATTATTAACTTCTTTCAAATCAAGTTTCAAACAGTCTAAATCTAATTCATTTAATAATTTACATACTCTATTTATAGGATTATTTTCGGTACAGCTAGAATTATATAGTTGAGACTAAAAGTATCACGTAGCCTGGAATTAGATTGAGGAACTCTAAAATTTAGTAGTTTCAACAAATCTGGACAATCCATAAAATTATTACATAATTTGTATATAAATTTAAAATCATGAGACTTTCTCAAGGAATTTATTGTAGGGACTTGTAACAGATGACAAATATTTATAATTATGAGTTCTGAATGCATCAATTAAGTTTGATTTAAAAGCAACCATTCTCATAAATTTGTGTTGTATGGTTTTAAGTCTGTGAATATTCGATTGAGTATAAGGGCACCATACCACACTACAATATAACAGGATAGGTCTAATCAGGGTTAAGTAAAGAACTCTCAGCATATCGATAGAATCAAAAGGTTTACAAGTTCTCCACACAAATCCCAAAAG
>JABFQC010007038.1:0-10349 GCA_022817085.1 Psilanteris sp. ZL-2020
TAATAATGTAAACATAGGTAAATTTGATTAAAGTGTGTATGGTAATGGATTGACAGAATATTCAATATGAAAGATTAAATCAGACATAGAATTGAAGCTTTACATGAAAATTCAAACATCATCTGTTTGAATTTGAAATGACAAGGAATAGAAACGCGAAACTTGTGCGGCTAATCCATTTCAATTTTGATGTAAAAAGTTTATTGAAGTTTCAAGAACTTCTGCACTTAATTTTATTTGTCGAAAATTAAGTTCAAGTAACAAAATAACATTTTCATTTATTAATGTTCAAAGTTTAATTTATTAGCTCAACGAATTAAATTTAATTATCCACTTTCAATTCGATACAGGTAGAATTTATTCGAATGAAGTGCGAAAGTGAAGTTATGTCATGTAAATGACTCAGTGTATAAATAAATTAAAACTATGCAGCTGCGTGCTACACAACAATTATATTTAAATAAACTTCTAAATAAATTTTCTAATAGAATTTGAATTAAATATCTCTAGGACAACAACTGTCCTTTTGTAGAGATTAAAAGATATTAGCATTTATATTTTGTCTTCAGAATATAAAACAAGTTTAAGTTAGACGTATCGAATAATGTTTATAAAATGTATTATAATTAGAATATATATAATTTTATAAGAATGAAAAATTTAGAGCGCAAAACATAATAAAAAGTATATAATATTCAAAAACAATTTCAAATACAAAAGGTTATATTATTTTTGAATTATGATATCAGATACTCAAATAGGTTTGTGGTTTATTTATATAAAATCTGAATAACTGGTATAAAGTAGACCAGAATTTTCCTGTTTGTAAAATACTTCATTTTCATTCTTTTGATAAGAGTCATCATGCACGAAAAAACTAAATTACGTTAAGAACACAGAGAGTTTTGTGTAACGATTAAATAAAGTAACAAAGTAACCTTAGAATTATGTTAAAAGAAATGCAAAAGTATTTTTGAAAATACTGCTTTGCATATGTCACATTATTAATATAAGAAGTTATTGCATTTTACATTATAATAATGCATATATAAATAAAAGTTGTTAAGAAATAAGCTTAGAGTTTAAGGTATTATACGATTTCGTTTTATTGCATTCGAAGAACCGCATAATATATTAAATATAATTTTAAGGAGGATATTTTACTTCCAAGTGACACGATCAATAACACGTCCAGAAGAATATGAATATTCATATTAATGAAGATAATTTACAAACAAAATTATTTTAATTAATTTAAGTTTATATAATCTAAATGATGCTGTAATGAAATAAGAATAGAAACACTTTTAAGCACTGGCACATTTCGCGGAGTTGAAGATATATATATTCACATGTTACAACGTCAGACTTACAAGGTCTAGATTCACTAGGTCAAATGTAATAAGATTTGATTTATAAATTCGATATCTCCGTAAGAAATCTCGTCACGTCTGCCGTGCCAAGTTACATAAAGACTAATAAATTGATGAAATAACATTTAAAACCATATAGATTTTAATCTTTAATTGCAGAATAATATTCGGATTTATAATTTTGTAATTTTTATGCGAAAAAATGATCTCAAATGCAATTAAACGCACTCGCGTGTTTATACGTATAATGTAAATATAAATTGTACACATTAACATTCGAATAGTCGTTCCTACCTAGATTAAACCTCGAACTTATTCGTATAATTGAATAATAGATCGACCGAAGCGAAACTGTCTGAAAAATATGTCAATTATCGCAAATTGCGGTATGTTCCAATTGAGCAACACAAAAATAAGATCAGACTTTGAAAAGTCCAAACAACAAAAGTAAAAATAACGTTACGTTAAACTCCTTTGAACTTAAAGTCCCAATAAATATATTGCTTTAGTATAAACGTAATGTCACATTAACGTCAGAGCTAAAAGTTCCAAATTCACTAGGTCGAACGCAATAAGATTTGATTTATAAATTCGATATCTTTATCAGAAATCTCGTCACGTTTACTGCGTCAACTAACATAAAGACTGTAATAAATTCAAAAAGTAACATTAAAGAACCAATAACGTCATAATGATACTGGATTTATTTTCGACTAATACGAGCTAGAACGTGTGCCCGAGCCGTGATGTTTCTTTCACAAATTATACATCCGTTAATACGATTAACATTCCAAATAGCTTAACAATCAAAGAATGGACTGCAAACTTTTAATGTCAAAACTAATATAACTTATTTTATCGCGCGTAATAAAATTTTATTAACAAATTCGATATCTTTATTTGAAATCTTGTTACATTTATTGCGACAAGGTACGTACGCGGGAAGATAATTTAATGCGCGAAGTAATGTAATGAGTGGCTCTGTGCATTATGTAGAAACTTTGATGTTACGTTTTTTCATTATAATTCTAATATTGTTAAAGTTTCTGTTGTGAAAGGAATAAAAAATGTAAATGCATTTACCACAATATGTTTTTGCATTATTATTTTTATTCATTTCATTATTTTTATTTGAACAAAATTTGTTACGGAACTTTATTTGATTATACTTCACCCATAATTGTAATTTTAATTAGAATTTTATCATACCTTTCGTTCGAGTATCCTAAATAATTTTAAGTAATTATTGAAGTTGAGATGAATTTTGATTCACTTAATTAATATAAGATTTCTATTGTATTATCTAATAATGATTTAATTATTTTAGTTTATCCGATAATATTATTTGATGCAAAATTTTATTTTATTGTTTTACACGCGCATACTCATATAAATGCTTGTTTCGTTATGCTTTTCTCGTATTATTTTGTACGACTAATCTAAGGACTATTTTTATGTAATTCTTAACTTGGATTGTAATGCTTAATTTACTTAGTTTTCTTCATTTCAAACATTAAATTCATTCATCGTAAATAGTGATATCATTAACTTTGACTGTTTTAATCTTAATTAAATTACGTGGAATTTCAATAATAAATGATTATGCTAAGTTTTCACTTATGAAATTAAATTGCAGAGAGGCAATAGAAACGCAAAATGCATACATTCAAATTCGTATTTGGGTGTAACTCCAACTAGATATTTTGTTTTATATTAAATGTATTGCATTTCGTTTGACTCATAGAAACAACGTTAGATATTTGTTAAATGAGAGAACACCAAAAAAGCCGATCCTTCCGAATTCCATTCGACTACTTCAGCCGAAAGAAGGAATTATTTACGTCCATTAATTTTCAGAATTTTAATTAATTCAATTCAACGGTTGCTTAATTTGACTAAAAATTAGAATAACTGAATTGTACAGGCACCGCGGTGATGATATTTCTGCTGATATAACTTCGAGTAATATTTGACTTTGTATTAAAGTAATGTCAGACATAGACCTTCGCATTGTACATTCGCCGAATAAAATGAAATGAAATTTGATTTTTATATGTCATTGTTGCCAGTCATGTCACGTTAGGTGCATCAAATAATGGTAATACTTAAAGACGTTCATAAAGATTACATTTATGTTAACGCTTTTTAATATTTGTTTTACAGTCATTATCCGCAATACCGTATATATGACAGTAAATAATAGTTCTTTAATTATATATTTTTGCGTATTATTTTATATTTTTTGTGATTCAGTAGAATTTGCGAATATTCCTCTCGACATATTTATGTGAACGGTTAATGAGAGAAATCAGATTCTTGAAGTAGTCTCTTACCATACCTTGTATTCATTCAAAAAGCGATAAGAGTAGCTGAGTTAAATATTGTACATTATAAATCATATTATTAGTAAAATAAATATATATGCATAATTATTATATCCTAAGGCACAAGTTATTCTACTTTGCGTTAAATAACAATAATTTTTTAAAATATTTAAATAAAATTATAATAAATATTTGTAATGTAAATATTTACATACATTCTATTTCTATCCAATGACTTATTTAACCATATATATTTATATTGGCTTAACGATTATTATTTATATTGTATAAAATAATAAATTATATATGCAAATGTAATGTTTCTGATATTACAAAAAATACTTGCGAGAGATTTTATCGCTGATATAGAGTATTACTAATGTTGGCAAACAATGTGGAGCCCGTATTGTCAACCGATGGGAGTATCTGGCGTTAATTAATATTATAATCAATACAATTTTGAATTATGTTTTAAATTATTTGAGTAATTGTTTAAATTCAAATAATAGAATCTGTATGTTCATTTTAAATCCATATATCTATAAATTCAGTTGATATATATATTTTCATTTTGCGGTTCCAGTAATATATGAAATTAAATTTTATGTCAGAGTATAAATATTATTTTAAATTTCATTTAACGTAATGTTATTTATATATATATATTAATATAAAATTATATTATATACATGCATTTAGAATCAGAAAATATTAATAAACAATATTTAGTTAAGAAAATGACATTTACTAATTTTGACAATTGTATGTAAATAATTTACTTGCTCAAAGTATTTAATTGTCATGAACCTACGATATTAAGTATATAACGAAAATAAGTATTAAATATTACTCATAAAATGTGTGACAGAAGTGTTTTATTTTGAAATAATAATACATAACTTTAAATTAAATTAATAATAGAATTAATAATTAAATTAATTAACTTTTTGGCCATACAGGGTTTCACTAAGGTGCAAAATTGTAATAATAATACATAAAATTTCAGCAATTTTTTTACACAAATATGTTTAATTTTTACTAATTTGTATAATTTGTAAAAAATTACTAACATTTATAATTTAAAAATAGAATACTACTGTCACACATTTAATATTTCGTAAATAATTGTTAATACATTTTTTCTTTCAGTGTAAATGCATTATATGAAAATTGTAGCAGTTCTTCCAAGATATTAAGAAAGACAAATAAAAACTTACAAATTTATATTGCAATTTTGAATAAATCATTTCTTTACTAAATAAACATTTCAATTAGAAAATATGTAATAAATTTAAATTAATTTTTTTCAATCTATATTTTTTTACAATTATACAACAAAAGAGGTTATAAAATCGTAAATAATCAAAAATAAAATAAAATTGATTTATTATTTGTGATTAACATTATAACTGCATTTAATGGAGTATTTTAAGCTTTTATATTGAACAATAATAATTTATATTTGCACAATATCGAAGTAAATTAGTTGAGTACTATCAACTTCACCGTACTTGACTCGAATTTTCATACCACAAACTAGTACGTTACGTTAACATTTCTATGACTCAAGATTTCTGCTTTTCTATCATGCGTGTAGTACCAAACTTCAAATTCCGTGTTTTCCATGTATTTCGTGTCAACCGTACATTTGCGTCAGGTGTAGATTTAACGTTTGTTCTGTAGGTTCTGTATAACTTTACCTTCAAGATTTTTGGAGTTCAAGAGCTCTACAACATAACCTTATACATATCATGTCAAGATTTCTGCATTTTGAAATTTTGCACTGTTAATTCGAATAAAAAATACCAATTAATATTTAATGGAGAAACTTATACTTGTATTTGATAACACAATAATTGATTGTTTTCAATATATCCTTTAAATGTTTTTATTTAAAATGTCTTTAAAATAACGGTATATCATAAACTATATATATAAGCTGCTCTTACTACTTTTCTGGTAAATTTGACTATAAATAGAACTTAATTTAAAAATAAAAAATATCAGCATTTCTTATGAAATATTTAAAATATAATTAAAAAACAAAAATATTGTAAAGCATTATATGGAATTTCTGAAAATATGAGAAAGAAACTTCTTCAGGAACATATTTGTTCAAAACGAACGAAAATTTGAAATTATGAAATAGTTTATGTATTGTTATACAAATTGAGTAATCGTTTAAATTGCTATTTTGTGTTGCTAAAGTAAAACTTTTTATTGAAATATTATGAACTTTAAAGTTAAGTTAGAATTAGAAGTTTCTTGTATGTTGATTTGGAAATAACTATAAATGCAAAGATTTATTAGTTGATAGAATTCTATACTTTAAAATACAATAACATGAATGCTATTTATATTTCATCTATATTTTATGTATAAGAATATGAAGCGCAATTTAATGGTTTTGTGTATAATGATAATAAAATACTCTCTTGTTTTTCTAGTGGTTATATTATTTTATCTATATTATTTTTCTAATTTTATAATAGCTATAATAATACGATTATATTTTATGCCTATATAATATAATGTTGAAGCGTTTATAATAAAGTAGACTGAAAAAATAATTTCCCAATGATACCAAAGTATAAATAATATAATTATTTTCAGTTTAGCATATTTTTTGGCACCAATATTGTTTCAAAATTTTTAATGTAATTTAATAATGTAGTTATTTTTAGTATACTAATAAATTATATCTATGTATAGGTAGACAGATTTGGGTCCCCGCCGTTTTTGAACACTAGTTAGAGAGGCGAAGAGAATTTTTTTACGCAAATATGCACCATCGAACGCTCTTTGGGCGTTCTCAGAACACAGATGCCCCCCCCCCTCCTTAAGTAAAAATTTAGCCAAACCACAAGGACAAGATCCTAGGAGTCCCAACACCTTATTTTACTGGTTTGTCCCCAAAATTAAGGTTATATATATATAAGTTATAAAGAGTTTACATATAAAAGAGTTACATATATATTAGTTATAATTTGACATAAGTATTTTAAACATTTATGTCGAAATGTATATTGATGATTTTAAAATAGTTTTATAATATGATAATAACAGAGTCATAATTATTTTGTTATTTTCATCACTCTGTATGATGACAATAGTTGTCTGAAGACAATGAGACTATTACTATAGCTGCTAATATAGTTTATTGTAAGCCCATGATAATAATCTCAAATTACTATGACTTGATTGCAGAACAATTAAATGATATTTGTAAATGTAAAGAATATTTTCATCACAAAGTAATATTCCATTCATTCATATATTTCATGCAATAATATTTTTCAATTTATTTTTTTAATTCAAAAGAAATTACTAGTTTTTTATTTACTCCCTAAAAATTCCAGCAACTTCTCACTACATTCTTTTAGGATTATTTTTTGTCTTAGTATCATCGAGGTGAGGATGTTTCTTTGATCCGGACAACTGGACTCAGATTTCAGTTTAAAGTTCCATTGGTAAAGCCACTTTGTCGGATTATAGTCCAATCTAGACAATCTGTTTCCACCTTTCACTTTGAAATCACTACAATCGAAAATATTAGAATTAAATTCTGAAAGATAGACACACATTTTTTCCCTTATAACTTTCTATCTGTTTTATGTTGCAAATTAAGTTATAGATTTAAGTTTTTCGTAGATTAAGAAAATATAATTTTGTTAATTATTGTTGCATATAAATTGTACATATTTAATAAAACATGTTTTTTAAAAAAGTGATACATATATATTTTTAAAGCATACCTTGTTAGATTTGTTATTAATAATATATACCACATTATATACTCTGACAATGTATAGTTATGTTGATGATTTAAATCAATTTTTAGAAATCATTTATATATTTGCAGTTCTTAATTGGCTTTGAACTTTTGTCATTGATATCTGCATTTGAATTGCTGGTTATCACAGGAAGAGTAGTAAAACACAATACATAGTAATTTATTGTATATTTCCATTGTTTTCTATCTTTTATATTTATTTTTTATATATATGTTTATATAGCGTACAATATTTTGAGAAACAAACTGATATGAATAAAATTATTGAAGTTTTATCAATTTTGGACGATTGTATTGTGCTATGTAAATTATTTTTTACATTTTATTTGTGAACATTTGACTTAAAAATATTTTAAGAATTATTTTAGTAATGTCCAACAATAAAAAAAAAAAAGAAAAGTTATAATTCTATCGAGTTGCTGATCAGTATTGTAGGTTTGTAAATATTAGAGGTGGTCTTTTTTAAAGCTTAACTCAAAGATATTGGTCCCGAAGTCATATAACTTATAAAATAATAAAAGTTATTCGGAAATACGCCCATTTTAGACTTTGGGCAATTTTTAATAATAACAAAATTACTTTCTTTTTTACGTAAAATACTTATAAAAAATGTAAATGCATTTAAATTTAAAAGAAAAATGATAAGCGACTTTAAATTCTACTTGTGTCGTAATATAAAAGCAATATAACATTTTTAAGCATTATATGTTACTTAAATATCTTATTAATATCAATTTAATGCCAAGTAAAACAAATTTTACGAATAAAGTATAATAATTGAGTGTCGAAATGGATTAATGTATAGTGTTCAGAGTATGATGAATTATTAATATATTGTCTTAGTAAAGTTATAGTTTATTGTTTAAATATTTAAAATAGAATTCAGTTTTTCAACAATAATATTTTAAATTAATTCTTTTATGGTTTATATATTGTATTCACTGTATATAAACAATCACTGTAATTAATTTCAATTCAGGCGTTTTTAGACGCCTTATATTTCGGTGTTTTAAACCTTCAAAATGGCTTATTCGTAAGGCGTCTTTTCTTACAAGTCACATAGCACCTCGCATTTAAGGCGGTGGTGTCTTAAAATAAGGCATTCAAAAGGTTCCTGTTCTTATAGTATTGTTAGTGATATATATATATATATATATATATATATGAATACGAAGAAAATAGCGGCCATATAATTTAATTATAAGTGTATGTAAATCTCAGCTTAAAGATAATATTTTGTATAATTATATAATATTTCTAAATTACATGCAAAAAACAGGGACATAACGTAGAGTCTGAATAATATCGAATACGTCTGAATAATATTTTTTTTCTAATGTCTAGGAAATGTGTAAATGTATATACATTAATAAAGAAAAGTGGTAGACATTATCTTTATTTTATGAGTAATATAAGCATTTGTTATTATATTTTATTATATTTTTGTAAGTAAACTTTTATCAATGTTTTATTAAAGAATATGATAATCAATATTTTTTATAAAGAAAAAAAGTAACAAAAATTGTAGTAAGTTTTATAAAATTATCAACAATTACAGATTGTATGGAAATATGTGTATATATTACTAATAATTTTAGGTATATAATTTAAAAATGGAACACACATATTTAATTTTTTGTGACTAATTTTTAATACATTTTTTCTTTCGGTGCAAATATTGAGATGAATTTAAAATGTTTATCATACAATTTCCGAATGTCATGTAAATTAAAATTGGAATAATATGCTGCAAACATTATGTTGAATACTTATAAGCATCCTGGGGTCCACTCAAATATACCTGTTTCGTTGGATTTTAAATGGGGAGTTTGGAGGCAAAACTCTGTATCCCGAAAATTAAACACCTCCGCTCAATTTTTTTCGTAAAAATTTGCATCAACAGACTTGTAGTTAAAGCGCCCGAAAGTGGACCGTATTCATTTACTTTGTATGGTACATACGCACACACACAGATATATATATATATGTTTCTTAACTATTAACATACCGCTATATTATTCTAAAAATTATATATAATAAATTATATAACGTATATAAGATTGTTAAGATTTAATGAAGTCGTTCGTTTGTAGAAATCATATAATATTATGAATTATTATATGTAAATAATTTGCGATATTTTAAATTGGTTAATTTGACATAAATAATTTTTTTTATAATTTCTTTATTTTTCTTTATATTGTAAATATAATAGTATATATACAATTTTTATAAACATTTTTATAAGTGTAAAAGTTTTAAGCTATACATACGTATAATAAATGTAAATAAATAACGAAGAATTATATTATTTCAATACAATTATAGTCGGTAATATGTAGAATATTTTACACAATAAACGTTTATATGTTTTTACAAATTTAGATATTTTAGAAGACAAATAGCCTTTCTGTTTTGTTAGAAATCATTTCTTTCAATATAAATACTATTTTAGTCCGTCAATTTTAATGTATTACTAATATTTACAGTTTTATTTAACAAATCTCAACTTTTTATTTGTTTGATATTTCATTATCTTGATCGTACAATCATTTTGATTG
Organism: Psilanteris sp. ZL-2020; assembly: GCA_022817085.1. Taxonomy (NCBI): domain Eukaryota; kingdom Metazoa; phylum Arthropoda; class Insecta; order Hymenoptera; family Scelionidae; genus Psilanteris; species Psilanteris sp. ZL-2020. The sequence goes on from JABFQC010007038.1 coordinate 10,052, forward strand.
CAATTTTGATTACGACGCAACAGAATTAAAATTCATTTGGACGTTGACTTGATGAAGATTAAGGATTTAACATTTTTCGTTTTCCTTAACGAACTACGGACGAAAATCCGTGATTAGCAATTAACTTTTTCCAAGTTCCGTTGTTAAAAAGGTTCATCTAAGTTATGAAATTTACAAACGAAATTGTAATTTTAACTATATATTTCTTTCTTTTAATGAAGTCGTTCGTTTTTTTCTACCAAAGAAATGTAAATGTAAGTGTTTTCACTCGATTATTTTATGTTATTCAGTGAGGGAA
>JABFQC010007039.1:0-10349 GCA_022817085.1 Psilanteris sp. ZL-2020
CTTGGGGACAAGTGGGCAAATGTAGTGAATTTTATCATATAAAATAGTCGAAAATAGTACATATTGATTGAATTTACTTTATTTCTGTTATATAAATTACTATATTTGCACACTTGTCCCCAAGTTATTATATTAATAGTAACTTTTATTATATATTTTTCTCAGTGTGGTAATTAATTATATAAATATTCTTTAAGTCAATTTTTCCAGATAATTTGGTAAAATTAATTAAAAATACATCAATTTATAGTCTTTTTTCTCAGTGTACATGGAGAAAACGTCTATTCAACAATTTACTATATAGAATATATCAAAAGTAGGATATGCCTGAAAATACAATAAAAATTACTATATACTCTCTAAATTCAAATCAGTAAAACTCACTGAAAATCAGTTATAACTATACCACTGGTATTCTTATAACTGTTTAAACAGTGAATATTAGCTGATTTTCAGTGAATTTTTACTGATTCAAATTTAGAGAGTAATCTATTAAACTTTTCAATTTTAATATATGATATAGTAATTTTTATAGTATTTTCAAGTATATCCTGCTTTTGATATATTATATAGTAAATTGTTAAATATACGTTTTCCCCGTGTAGGAAGATATAATTTGTTTAGTGGCATATTTGAAGATATTTTCTCAGAAAATTGTTTAAATATTTTTTTGATATATACATTTAAGAATGTACATTTGAAATGTTAGAGTGAACATGTCGTAAGACTTATTATTTTAATTTGTATGATTGAAATTATTTAAAATGTTGTTCTAATATATTAGAAGTACATTCAAACTTTTTCTTAAATAAGTAATAATAAGTTACTTATGTCATCATAACAGCATTTATATTGTGAATTAAAAGACAGTTTGCCAGACAGTGTAAGAAATGCTGCAGTATGTTATAAAGAGATAAGTAGCACATTTATATTACAGCATTTAGCTAATAACTATATAGCATCAGCGTGTAGATACGGTGATTATAAATATTATTGTAACGAGTTAGATGAATATGTAAATACGTTTAACATATGATTTATGCTAATATTTCTTAACATACTTGACGTTAATTATTGTAAATTTGACTTATTTTCATATATGTAGAATATATAATCAAATTTAATAGATTTAATCAGTTTTCACTATTTTGTATAAAATTATATATATTTATAGACATATATAAATATATCAAAATATATTATATTTTAAATAAAAGTACCAATCCTATTAAAAATTAAATGATATACTTTAGATTCTTTACCTTCATTAAAAAATTATGTTAATAGATTAATGTTTGAATAAGAAATATTAAAAAACATGTCACGATTTTAATTAAAATTCTTATAAAAATGTATACATTGATGTATAATAATTTGATAAATATTACAATTTGTATGTATCATTAAAATATTAATAGTGTACATTTAATAATATAATATTTATATTTAATGTAAATATAACTTTATTATTTAATCTCTTTAATTTATTATAAAGGTACAGATAAGATATATTTTAAATTTCATGTTCGTATATTAAGAATTACACGCCTGTTTCTGCATCAATTAATAATATAATATTATGTTTTATTAAAATATTATGTTTTTTTTTTTTCCCAAAACATATATCTAACAAAATATTTGTATAAAATTTACTATATTTTAGTAATTTCAGTATTTCAGTATGAATCACAGATTTATATTTTTGTAACGTATATTTTTATGTAATATTATTAACATTATTACTTACAAAATATCTATATTACATTTAAAACTGTATACATTAAAAAACAAACTATCCCACGATTATTTTTTCCTTCGGTATACAACTATTATTTCAAAAATGAAGGTCAATTATTTAATATAGACATTGTTTAATCATTTATGCTTACAATTATATTATATAATTAAATTATACTATTTAATATATAAATTTTACAACATTTTTCATAATTATATTATATTATATCGTAGTTATAAAATATGAAAAATAAACTTTTTATGCGTATAATATGGAAAATTTAATTTAAAATTTAATTTAACTTATTCAACCATAACACAATCTTAAATCTTATACGCAAGTATAAGTTTTATAATCAAAAGAGTTTATATTTTTAAATTCATTGACAATAAATTCACATCTTCTAACGCGTTGTTTGTTTATAATATTCATTTGATATAAATTCAGTGTCAGATTAAGACGCTTTCTTCTTCTTGTAATTCACTTGCAATTATAATTATTTATGTTTGTTAAATCCTAAAAACATATTTGTTTGTAACAAATATTTTAATCCAAATAAAACTAAAAAACGTAACAACCGTCTGTTAAATCTAATAATCTATCCAAGAAATTATAAGATTAATTTGATAAACAATATAATTGAATAAAAACGATTGAACGGAATTCGTTTTGCGCGTACTCGGGTTATTTTCCCGAAATGAAAAGACAAAATAAAATGCAGTGAATAACATTAAAGAATATCTTTTTCAAGTGTATCGCGGCACTAATTTAAACCATAAATTCACGAGTCCGCCGTCTCGGTGTCAGATCCTCAAACAGCTAAATCGTTTGACACTCGAAGCAATTTCAATGGTACATTACCGCAAAAGCCGAGCGTTTTTCATCAAAAAGGGTAATCCGCACTCACTCTTTACAGTTGAATTCAACGAAACGCGGTAAATAAAATGCCTGAAACGCGCGCTCGCTAAACGCGCCGCGGCGCAACAAACCTGGCGACAAATGCCACAATTCACGCGGACAGAGACAGACAAATAAAACAGACGCAAACAAAAACCCACCGTGCAAAACCCAGCAATGAAGATTCTCCACATAGCGCGCGACACTTTTTTTCGTCGCTCCATATTCCGTTCCCGCGATTCCTTTGCCGTAACCGCAACTGACTTAGAAAACCGCTGCAAAACAGTGTTAAAGTTTAATATTATCGTCTCCGAACACCACTTTTCGTCACTGCCGTTTCATTTCACACCGTGTACCAGCAGTCGAGTTTGCGAGATTCGAATCTTAATTGGAATTGTTCGTATTTCGTAACAAGTAGGACAGTCGTGTAATTGTTATTTAAACGGTGCGCGAAGCACAATCGAAGCACACGATTTTACAGCGAATTAATATGTCGATTTGTTATTGCAAACGGTAATCGTGAACATTTAACTTTTGGATTTGGTGCGAATTTCAGTACAATCCACTGCTAAAAAGTATATACACGTGTCTTATTTAAGACACAAAGCGATTTAATTAAGACGTTTAAGTGTCTTAATCTAATGCACGATAGTTTGTATTAAGACAGCTGGTGACTTAAATAAGTCACTTTGTGTCTTAAAATCGTGACGTCTGAGACACGTTTTTTGAACAGGGTCGGTCCGCGCTTTTAAAATAATATTGTACACGCGCGCATGTGTGTGTGTGTGTTTGTGTCATGGTACGCTATTCCGTGATAGAGCAGTTTCTCATTAACCGGCACAGATTGATCGAATTTTGGTACTGACGCGAGGATGGATTATATATCGTTTACATTTTTAAAGTGCGAATGACGGTGACTAACGGCGACGCTCGGTTGACACCAGATTTTGCAATGATTATTTGAAGACGAATGAGACGGTAGGTGCAATTTTGACGAGACTTCGCGATGAACTGAACTGAATCGAAACGCAAAGAGAATAGGATTTTCCCCCGGACAGTTGAGAGGCGGGAGAAAAGCCGCGGAACCGAGAACCAAAGAAGCAGAGAAGCAGCGACCTATCCAGAGTACTGTTAATGCATGCCCCGTGCCTCCGTTAACAATCATCTTTTAGGTCGTCATCCTGGCTTGGAAGGTGCATAACACACCCATAATGATTCCCCTCCAAAATCCCATTTTATACTTAGCCCATTACGCGCATAAAATAATACGCCACGTGAGCCGCTGCGATGAGAAGTGCTTTTATCGCGGGCATTTCGTTTCTTTAAGCAAGACGAGTTAACTGGATGCAAATTCGAGCTGAACGGTGTGTTCGTGGTCGAGACAAGGCCGTTTTCAGGCAGAATTCAGTGTCGTTTCTTATGCACGTTATCGTTTTTCATTTTCGCGCGGTTTAATCAGAATTCAATATTTGGTATATATTAGAATGTTTAATTTAGTCCTAACGAAAATGTTTTTTTTTTATATTTAATTTTTATTCAATATTCAACGATAAATTTTAAAATACCCTGAGTGTTTTTCAGGAGTTTTCCCGAATCACTTAGGTCAAAGGTCGGTACGGAACTTCGTTGTTCTTTTACCAATTAATTGTAATATTTTTGTGACTGATAAAAGAATGTTAAAAATTCGGATCAGCTCGTCGATGGGTATCGTATTTTTTGTGTTTCAACGTTTATTTTATTATGTTATATTTTAGATAATAAAAAATAACGATTTATTTTTAAATTATTTACCTCAAATTATTCATGTCAACTTGTTAACAAAATGTAATAAAAAAAGCAATATTCTACCGATGGGTTATTTTTTTAAGTATTATATGTAAAACGTACGTGTAAAATCATATATCACACACAAACACTTTTATTTCGTTTCATTTGAAAACGTATTAATCATGGGATATACTCATTATAGTTTCTCATCTCAGATTAATATTTGCGAACAATGTTGTGCTAATTAGAACACAAGGAAACTAGTTTATTACTTATTAAAGACTCCAATTTTTCGCGTTATGTCTTTGAAAGTAATATAAATTATAAAAATTACAACTGCTACAATAAATTGCGTTTAATGAATTGTAACGTTAGGATGTATCAATAGATGAACTGTATTAGGTAGTACATAAGCTTTTATTGAAGTGTAATTTAAACTCACTTAAATATAGATTACAGATATTACGTTGAAGTGAGATCTAATTTTTTACGACTTTTGTTTTAATACGCCGCTCTAGAACTTTGGATGCAGGAATATTGTACCGATAATGCAACTAAATTAAATGAAAGAATAGCAAAGTTTACAATTAGCGCCTTGAAGTGGCAAGTTCCTTCGTTTTAAAAACAAAATTATATAGAACGTGCAATCAATATATGAGTTTCAGGAACAAAGTGTTACATATTTGGCAAATTACGTGCGGAAACTTTTAACATATTTAGTGGTTGCCGTTATAGTTGTAAAAACTTAAAATATAACGCATGTAATTGTTTACTGTTACTAATACTGTTACAGCGTATATAAAAATATTAATATATAGATATATACAGTTTAATAAAAATTGTATGAAATATATGATTCATGGATATGGTTGATTTAAATGCGGTTAGTATTTATGAATTTCTAAATGGATTAAACTTTCGATAGTATCACTGTAAAAATTAAGTATCATGAAAGTCTTAAAACAAGACAGTTTTTGTACGTATACAATGTTTACAACGAATTGTATCAAAATATAATGAATCTTGTTTACACTTTAAAAAATGAATTTAATTAAAACGAATATTTTTGAAAATGCGTAAACTTGTAAAAAAACAAAAAACTGACGTACTTGTGTTTATATCAGCAATAAAAAATATCTGAAATTTATTTCTTCGTATGTTATCAAATTTTGTTGCTGTTCCAGCAATATATTGCTCGCACACGTTCATTTTACGTTCTAATAATTTTGTTTTGTGGTTTTCAAACATAAAAATTTGAATAGTAATTTATGTTTAAGAGTTGCGTTATGACATGTTCTATTTTCACAATTATTATTATTATATTGTTATGTGAATTATAAAATAAATGATTGCAAGTTAAAATTTTCTTTTAATAAACAGTCGAATTTATTTAATATGTGTGTTTGTGATAATAGTAATGTTATGGAATCTACGCCCAGAAATGGATTTATTATAATTAAGTAGATTCAAACCGAAGAAACAAATTGGCTAAATATGTCAAATTAATTTAAATTTTAATTATACTCGAAATCTAGTATTTGTGTGATTTTTGATTTATTTATCATATTTGATGATTCATTTCTTTTATTGCAGTATTATGTTGAAATTAAAATCAATTATATTTCAACGTATTGATAGTTCTCAAATCATAGTCGTGCCTTTGTGCATTTACTAAATAATTGTTTGAACAAAATTTTGCCTTCATAATAATAACTTGCAAATGAGATAATTACTTATTTATATTTAATCCATTTATTGTTAATTTTCGTGGGTTTTTAAGAGGCATTAATTAACTTGTTTAATAATATTAACTCAAATAGAAATATGAATAACAATTAATATAAATTGAAGCAAGTATATTTCGTATGACATTCAAGCAAATTAAAACGTGAATAGCCGCCTGGGATGACAGGTCGTTTCCAAGACAAAGACTCGCTTAACCTATTAGAGTGACGAAGATAAAGGTGATATAAACTTCTCATCTATTTATGGGGACAAACCTGTGTATGTAATATATAGGAATAAAAGCACTCGAATTAATCTAATGTCTTACAGTTGACACTTTGTTCCAGAAAATTATTTGTATAATTATTTAGATCATAATCTATTGAAATTGTCAAAGAATATGTAGGTTTATAATCCAACGATATTATTATTATAATATAATCTTATATATACAGTAATATTAATATAATAAATAGTTAATTTCATTTCTGTTTGTTCCAGATTAAAATATTAGACAATTGGCCAATTGTCAGAAGATACCTGCAACTTTTATGACAAATTCATAAATACTTGTTAAATATTATTTCCGAATAGCATATATATAGTATCAGAATACCGCGGCTCGAACATACCCGACAATTCATTATTTAAATTTGCTCCATATATTTTTTTATAAATTAAAGTAATGAAGCGGAATTTCGTAACGACCATGTTTTAATTGTGTATACAATGCTTTTTAATTTCATCGTATCTACAATATATTTATTTATTTGTTATATATGTATATATGTATATAAATATATGTGTGTTTAAATATATATTTACATTTGTTACAATAAAAAGTATCTTGTTTATCAATTTCAATTCATCTTACATACAAATCTTATACACCGACGAATAAATAATTCAAACGAATAATAATAAATCATTACAAGTCCGCAATCGCGGCCCACGGAAACTAGTTCAAGTAATAACTCTATCGTCGATTCATTGAAACCAAACCGAAATGTGGCCATCGCGTATACTACTCGTCGCGTCAGTAGTGCGATCGCAACAAATCCGCCAAAGTGGCGATGTTTGCGTGTTGCGAAGGTGTGAATTACCACGGACAAATCGTCAACAGGATCATATTTCTCGGGTCCGGAATAATTCTTTTCCAGTTGGCGCGCGCGGTATTCCGGTTTGAGAGGCTTCCGCGATCCGGACTGGGCGGGTCGCGGAACGCTACGCGATTCCGAATGCATATATACGTATGCATATATACGGAGGGCGAATGAGTTAAGCGGTTACTGACTTTTCCGCCATTCCAATTGTAGGTCAATGCCGCAGTTCAGATTTGAGATGCAGTTACTACTGCCGGCTACTCGACGACGCGCGACCACGCAGCACGTTGCGCTCGAAACGTCACGTTTGAACGAACTTGGTTTGAATGGCGGCACGGGGGGAAGGGGGATAGGAAGGGACAGATAACGCGAAGCCACGAAACTTGCACAATTTTGACGCAATCATTACAGCCTGCTCATTCAACCTACAAAGTATCGATACTGCTTCAATCCTCCCTCCCACCCCCCCCCCTTCGAGTCTCGGCACTAATCAATAACCCGATTCATTCAGCCACAATGGTTTAAGGATCCAGTTGGAAGCCGTTCGATACACAAACAGGACCAAAAGAGATACGCTTATTTTGCATTCTCGTTTGATGTGAAATTTCACGGTATAATAATGTGAGTGGATTGGAAATAATTGTGATAGCGAAGAGATAGCCATTATTGTTTTTAACGGCTCTTTTGTAGACGAAATTTTTATTGTTCCGTATATTTGAATGCGTAATGAGCAGACAGGATGGCGGATTGGGGCGAAACACGCGCAAGGAAGCATTGTTTAGACGATGAGATTTTTTTTGCAAGTAGAGCTTGGGATATTCTTTTATGCTGCAACGTTTGCTAGTCTGATTGATAGATTAATTAGGTTTATTAAGCTTTGTTTGTACCCCGAGCTATATTAATATGGTCCTTGATTGCTTGTTGCATAACTCGCGTGATGTGTTTTGTTTGAGATGCAAACGAGGCTTTGAAAAATAAAACAAAAAAAAATATGAAGCGAATGTAAAAGTGACGCTTAGGAAAAATGATATTAAATACTTGACCGTTTCGTCGCTCTCAAAGCACCTGCGAGAATTAATGGCCTTCGCCCGTAATTATTGCACTGCCACGAAAAGTAAGAACTGGGATATAAAAATAAGATTAATTCGCCGAGTGACAAATAGTGCATAATTTATAGAAGAATGACAAATAAAGCAAATGTTACGGCTCGAATTTACCGTACGTCCGATCGACGCGTTTTAAGAGCGTTTAATCGCAATATCGATTATGTTTGTAAAAAGCAAACGTCATTTTTATTTTATTCGCTGTTAATATACAAAATAAACAACATACCGTTTTATTGTAATTTCGGGATTACAAATATTATTAATTTCTGCTTCCACGTACAAACAAAACGTTTCCTTTTCCCCCGCAATTAATTTTAATTAACATTAACACGTAAATGCCTCTCACATTATTTTTCATATATTCTCAACCTATCGCGATCATTAACTCACCAACTCAACACTTTAAGTCAATCGTAATTACACGACGCTTATCTTTCTGTTCCGCGTTTGACGTAATTTGACACATTTAACCCGTAATGTGAGGTAACTTGGTTACGTTTTTAGTTTCGCGTTGTACATAAAATATCGCATCTTGTGCCGTATTCGATAATTATTAAAGCCTGGCGTATAAGTGCAAGATGGGAAGCGCAAAGCGTGAAAGACTTCTCGCACTTTAGGATACGCGGTCCGCGGTCCGTTAGCCGCCGCTATGGCCCATGACGAAAACTCGGATGTGCGTATGTTATCATACACGTGAAGCTGCTACATAATTATATCATTAATCTTGAACTTGTAGATAGTCTGCACGCGCGTGGCACTCGGAAGTGGATTCCGACGAGGCAAAAATGCATAAGCTGAAAGAAACGTGCATAATACGTTCGCGTTCCTTGTAAAAACAGGTGTCTTAAATTAAGGCGCTTTTTCGTCGACGGTTTTCAGTCGTTTACTTGCAAAATTAGTTTAGCGACTTATAGTAAGACACTCGCAAGACGCTTTAGATCATATATAACCTGGTCTCCTGTCATTTATGGTACATTCCATATGTATTTTAACTAATAACATTAAAGATATTATTACACTGAGCGGAATAAATGACGAAAAATTACTATCTATATTATTAATTCGGAACCATAAGAGAAAAAACCATAATATTTACTATTTTTCAAAGTAATATGTTATGATAAAGTAGTATTTTTCTATGTAAACAACTTACTTGTTTCTTTTTAAAAACAGTAAATATTATGGTTTTTCTCTTATGTTTCCAAATTAAGGATATAAATAGTACATTTTTGTCATTTGTTCCTCTCAATGTATAGATGTATAATTTCATTAATTTTCTTATATCAACTAAAAATATAAATGTTTATTACTTTTAATAAATAAAAACACTGAAAATAAATTCATTTTAATTAAGGCGTCTTCAAACGCCTGATATTTCGGTGTCTTAAACCTATTCAGAATGGCTTATTTGTAAGACGTCTTTTCGTGCAAGTCACATAGCGCCTTCATTTAAGGTAGTGGTGTCTTAAAATAAGACATTCGAAAGGTTTCTGTTTTTACAGTGTCGTTGGTCCAAAAGCGTTCCTTTCTGGCCATCTTGGAGATAATTTTGAAGCGTATAATTAATAAGTTGATCGTGCGACGCGAAATACGTCGGACGATTTATTTTGTCTCAAGTGGCCGACTTTCCGCATTCAACGTTAATTAATTCAAAAGGAATACAAATGATCCTTATTTTACGATTAATTAAAAACTCGTCGATCTGTGTATTTAGTTTTATTTTTGCTTAAGAAAGCGATTCACCCCCCCCCCCCCCACCTTCTTTAAAAATATATAAGTAATATACTTTCTGACATTGAAATTTCTATCATTTTTTCTAACTAAATTTTTCACGATGATATAACCTACACTTTTTGGAAAATATATTCTATAAAAACAAGACACACATCACACTGACAACTTACATAGCAACAAGGACATGGGTGGAAGAACAATAGTTTGAATAGCAGCAAGCAAGCGCTAGTCAGTATCCCAAACAGACGATCCACCCCACCACACCACACTGAACCACCA
>JABFQC010007040.1:0-10348 GCA_022817085.1 Psilanteris sp. ZL-2020
GTGCCGTGCGGTGGTACGGGTGCGGGGGGTAGGCCCCGGGCAGCACGTGGCTGTGCCCCAGCGACGGATAGCGAAACGTGTCGAACGGCTTTCGCAGGCCGAAGGAGCTCAGATGACTGAACGGGTTTGGCAGCGTGGGTGCCACCACCGTGGCCGGGGGTGGCGCCCCGGTGTTCAGATACGGGTTGTACGGGTGCCCGGACGGGCCCACCTTCTCTTGCTTCCTCCACTTCGCACGACGATTCTGGAACCACACCTGAAACACAAAACACAATGTCGTTATTGCGAACGTGGTACTCAATCGCTGCGACGTCGTAGTTACGGTTAACCATCTTTAAGTCGTAAGCTTGTTTATGTATATTTGTAGTTTTTATATTTATATAGTTTGTATGACAAACAGGAATCGGGTTATGCTTACACTATGAATTCTGTTCGGATATATTGTTTGCCGGAGCTGCTTTCCGGGAAGCCATAACCCAATGTCAAGTTAATCGTGCAACAAAAAATCCACGATTACGCAGCATGATTAAGTGGAGATAATTTGTTTCGCGGCGCAAAGCCAATTCAAGTTACGGCCGTCGGAATAAAATAAATCGTCCAGAACTCGGGGTAATGCATATTGCTACCTCATATTCCTAGGAAACGGTTGGAGCGCTGGCTGCGCCATTGGTGCAACGCGGCGCGTCCGTTTTCAGGAAAGCGGCGGTATATCATTATCCTCGAAAGGGGATAAGAGAAAAGAGGGAATAAATCGGCGAGGAGAAAAAAGTTGGCGAGCGAGTTCACGATAGCGACGAGCCAAGGTTGCCGGAAGAGGATTTTTCTTCGTCCAGGAGGCGAGCGCGGCTGGTCGGATACCGTGACTGCGAGGTTCTCCAAAAGCCCGCGGAATAAGACACGCTGCTTGACCTTGAACCACTTGGTCCAGTTTTCGGAGGTTCGCGAAGGGAAGTTCGAATGTCGGGGGAACGAAAAGTACGGTTGACCTTTGGGTAACCTTTGGCGAGAAAAACGAACGAGTGTCGACGCAAGCCCGAAAGCGAGGCGCGACTCAAACGACGAAAACTGTTTTGAGTCGGAATTTTAATTTGAAAAATAAAAGGCTTTTGTACTGACTTTGGCGTTTGTTGTTTTGTTGACTTTGTTTTGTTTGTCAGCGAAGGGTAAATAAAAATAATCCAAGTGTCAACACGCCTGACCGCTAAAGAAAAATATAAACAAACGGTTACTGATTGTAAATACATAGCGACGGGAAGATAATACGGATGTAAACAAAAGAATATAGAATCAGAAAGTCAAGATAACATTAATCAAGAAATTATTACTGCGGAATGAACGGTAATTGTGTAACACCGCAATTCATTAATAAAACACTCGTGTTCTTTCCACGAATATTCATCGAAGCAAAACGCTTCGCGGAAAATAATTCAATTACAATAATTATACGAACGTCAGATTGTTAAAGGTAACTAATTGTTTTACCGAGTGGAAAATTGTTTTATAGTTGCGCGGCGTCCGTACGTTCGGACTGATAGGTCGGGGAATTTAACAAATTTGTGTGGCATGGCAACTGCGGTGCGATGCCAATTCAACGAATGGCAAGAACGAGGGATCAATTCCGCAAATCTCGTGACGAGGTGCAATGAAAGCAAGACAGTCCGTCAACGACGATTCAACTTGCCCAATCACCGGGAACTAAACACCTGCTGCTTGCTAACAATTCATGGAAACGAGTCGATGATGGCACTGATAAACCTTTTTATTCGGGATTGAACAAGCCTAATGTGAAGGAACAGCGGTTTAATTGATTCTAAAAACTAATTACGACGAAATATTGGTTTCGTTATATTTTTAGCATAACTTGCTTTGTGAAGTAATTCTTCGTAGTGCATATTGTTTTTCATTTTTTTTTTCAATTTTGTTTAAACTAAATTGTCATCTGATAGTCATTTTGGTGAGCAACAAAATCTAACCAATTTTTATTAAAGTTTTCGTTTATATTTTAATCAATAATTGTTACTTATTCAAAATAATGTTTACGATGTGTATAATATATTTGATTGAATGCAAGATTATAAATTTAGAGGAAAAATACAGACCACACGTAAACTATCAACGATTTGAAGTTAGTTTTGAAACCGGCACTTTTTGACTTTATCAATCTCCGTTTTGTGCTACATCATTGAATTAAATTAAGACTGCACTCCGTTGAAAGTTGCTCGTATGTAAAACAATTCTACTCTCTCCGAACTTCGACGCTCCAGATTTGTTACAATCGAAATCAAACAATTTACCGCGGAACCTAAATGACTTGTTAATTTCGGACAAAAGATGTCCGAACGAGTTCAGATTTTGCACGCGTGAAGGCGTTTTCGAGTTGAAATTTGAATTTAAAAATGTTTGTCTTAATTCGAAACTCCGTGCACGGGGCTTTTAAGGAAGAATCATCGCTCAAGTTCGTTCGTGTTTCCGCATGCGGGAGACGCGCAAGGTTCATCAGGTTCAGCAAGGACCCCCCCAGGTGAACAGAATTGCCCCCAGCAGGGCGCTAAATATTCTCGCTACGTAACAAAACGCACCGACGCCACGGAATCCCGTCATTTCAGGCTTAATCGTGGCGCATTAATTAAGCGGGCGCCGGCGTTCCACCCACATTATCCTTACGATTTGAAACTTGATCCGCGCAGCCTCCAAGCCTCGCTGCACACGCTGGACCACATCGGTTCTCAATTATTGTTTGCGCTTTTTTTTTCGCTCGCTATAATTCATTTGTCACATTTTGGCCTTTAATTTACAAGTTTGTTTGCGTTCAACATCGTTTACTCTGACAACAACGAAGATAATTAACATAAATTGGGTTTCAGTTTGCTTGTTAAACGTTTCAGGTGCCGAAATAAGGTTTCAATGAATCATTAACAAGTTTAACAAGATTTATCACGCAGAAGGATATATATTTACTTTTTATGTAAAACACGCTTATAATTTGCCCACTAACACTTAATATTCCTTCAAAAATATCCTGATAAGCGTTAAAAAGTTATTCGTGAAATATTGCCAGTACCCTTCGTATATATCAATGTTGTATCACGGACAACGGTGCGTTGTTTGTTACGATTAATTTATTCATATTTTTTAAACTCTATCGTGTTTTCATTAATTTCATCGGTTCTTTAATTTCGATACAAAAAACCATTGAAAGTTGGTAATATATGCTTTTCAACATTCGCCAGGGGATTCTTTATAAAATTCAAATTGATCAAATCAAATTATTGTGTGTCGAATCGTTTATTCAGATTTGCAAGTTAAATGCAAGTTAATTATAAAAAATCAACAGCGATTCGTTAACTTAATTCCAGCAGTTTAACGCGATGGTCAAGTAACCGATTCAACTCAAACTAAACCATCAGATGCTTCCCCATTTGCTTCTTTGTCAAGTAGCAGACACATGTACGAATTTCTCGAGGCAAAACTAAATAATCCTTTCCATGAAACACTATCGTGTCGTTAAGTTTTGGGGAGAAAAATTGCATTGCGTAACGCATAATCAACCGCTTCTAATCTAATCACGCCGATATTACCGAAAGTTGCAGTTGTAAAAGAGTTTACTAATTTGAAGCGCCTATCGCGAAGCATCGAGTCTCACATTTGAAATGCAACGCATAGACGGCACTTGGAGAGACAGAGATTGGTTGCGTGAATGGTAGCCTCATTTACTCAATTAGTTTAATTCATTCTTAGTATTTACTCACTTTTTTTGCACTCATACCACTCAACTTCTTTCACTCGTTCTCTTTTCTTTTTCGCTTTTTTCTCATTTCTCTTCGTTACTTTTGCAAGCTTCCAGCACAAAGAAAATTGAATTGAAAACTCCACGAAGGATTTTTCTCGCAATGCCAATTATTCGAATTAATTATTTTGCTCGCTTTTAGCGCAACCTTTTATACAATTAAGCTAATTATTTTCCGCGAAAATTGAACGGCTTTAAAAGCAGAAAATGCAAATAAAAATGAAAATAAATGAAACGCGTGAAATAAAAATAAGAAAAAAAAAAACACGAATTAAACGTTAATCTTGGTAACAACACGATTTAAATTGTCCACTTTTTAAATTGCAATTCAGGTTATTGTAATGCAGAAGTGTTTAGAGCGGGCGATTATATTGCATATGCCATGTTTATTTATGTGAACGTGTCTTATTGTAGATATTGGTACATTATGTTCGTGTAAATAAATGAATTACGAAAAGTATAATTGCATCTAAATAACGTTGAATTTCAATTTTAAATTATTTTACAGCACGTAATAAAGTATTTTAAATATACAAGCGATGAAAAATGTATGTAAGAGCAATTTAGAAGGAAATTGTTGCATTTAATAATGTAAAATTTGTTTCGTAAATACATAGCCAACTTTTGTAATTTATTATTGTTAAGCGAAATGCAAACACGATCTTTGATTGGACGCAAATGTACTTAATCTGATTAAATGTTTACAGTATGAGAAAACTAAATTCATCACGCAGTATACTTGACCTGACAAGGTCTAATTAAATTTTATCAAATTCATCTGATGCTGAGTAGATCTAATTAAATATTCGTTAATTATTTTAAAGTAATAACGGAAAATTGATAAATTTGGCCAAAATAGCTCGAACGGGCATTTCAAGGTGATTTTCACGTATTAATTTTTGTCAGTTTTATTACTATCAATCAAATTACAAATTGACTTGGAAAAAAATTACACTGACAAATTTTTAATTTTTAAATAAGCAATTTAAATAATTACCACGAGTAGGTCATTTTGGCTCAAACTTATCTAGATTCATATCTCAAAATCATAACATAATAACATAATGACAGGGCTTTAAATTCTATTTAAGGCTGCATTAAAACACTGAAACGAATGTCAAATTGAGAGGTAAAAACTTTAACTATTTGTAACAGACTTTCAGGTGGCAGTCGTAATTGAATACGTATTATAACAAATTAACAAATATTAATAAATAAGATTGTTGAAACGATCAGATAAAAAGGTTGAAAACAGTTTAAAATCATGTGCATGAAGTTCCAAACTTTGTATATTAACGAACCTAATAAATTCAGTTAATCAACCTGTTTAATCATATTGAATTTTACTTTCATAGCAATAATTTCTAATTAAATTATATCTTTGTGTAATTATATTATATTATTTACACTGAGAGAAATAAATGACGAAAAATTACGATTTTTTCCTTAATTTGGAATCGTAAGAAAAAAAGAATAATATTTACTGTTTTTAAAAGAAAAAAAATAAGTTTTCTACATCGAAAAATACTACTTTATCATAATATATTAATTTTAAAAATATAGTAAATATTCTAATTTGTTTCTTATGATTCCAAATTAAGGAAATAAATAGTAATTTTTCGTCGTTTATTTCTCTCAGTGTATATTATATTAATCTATAATTATATTAAGTGTAAATTTTCTTTGTAAAAAATGATTATTATATATCTAAATACGGTTTGTTGATAATCAACATTTATTATTAATTTCATGCACATTTAGAATCGAATTTATGGCCAAGGAATTCTCCAAGACACTGACATTAATGGATGGTTCCTTTACCACAAAATTTGCGGTATAAAAGAAAACCCGCGAATGAATCCACGAAGGACAAAAATGGTATGCCGATAAGACTCATCCAGAACTATGAACTATGACAAAAAACCTCGCAAAATGTCGCACACGGTTATGATTATTTCAAATCAAGCTTACAATCCGATAATCCGAATTGCGCAGACGCCCTTTAACATTACAAGTTGGCGCAATACATAGCGCGAATCGCACGAATTTCGAACCCGGCAATCGGCATTTGACCGCTGATACGAAACGATTTGGCCCGGTCGGCATGTAAAGGGTAAGGTTTTCGGCGGTTCCCGCGAAATTGTACGCGCAAAAAATTGGTCGATCCCTTGTCCAGATCGTCTGCTCGGAGTACGTGTCGTTCGTTCCACCTTGAAACGGTGGCGCACGCGATGTGTCGTGCTTCCCGGAACCCCGCTCGGACGGACTCGTTTTCTGGCCGCATATCGACGAAGCCGACAAACGAGGTTCGCGAATTCAGACCACCGAAGCTGGGCCCTTTTTGTTCCGTGGGGCGCGGGATTTCGAAAGATTTCAAGAATGCGCGTACGCCGGATCCCGCGAAAATTCGACCCCCTCGCCCCGACCACCCAGGGCCCATCCGTGGAATGCCGACGATACGTGACAAATTATTTTATCAAAAGCCACGGTCGAACCGAGGCCGAGCGCATTTCGTGAAATCGCGTTTCTTCTTCGGCTGCGGCTCCGCGGACGTTTTTTCCCGACCACGACGCCGGGTTTTCAAAATAACCTGTCGCTACCAATTAAACTCGTACCGCGAGAGCAATTGGTTCGTTTCGAGAGAATGACAAATGAATTCACCTTCGGAACCGTTTATAATTATTTTAGCTCGAAGAATTTGTTGGCAATTTTAGACGCTTCTCGGAGTTTTGGCGTTGAAAACGCGAGGATTTTGAACAATGCTGCGTTTAGTAGGAAAAGCAATTAACAGGCTCGGCTTGTCCGTCGACCAACATTCTGTCGTTAATGCCGTATCGCGATCCCATCTCCGAGCTTTCGTCATTTTGAGCTCGATAATCATTCAATTATTCTACTTCCTTTAATGATTGTTTTCCGTTCAGAACTGTTCCTTGAAATCCAAAAGGTTCAAATTTAATCCCAAGACTGATTGTCGAATGGCGAAATATCTGGATATTTCGCTTTTAATATTTACAAGCAGTTTTCTTATACTTAAATAATTTTAAGGCAAAATGTTGGTTCATAAATTAAGGAACATTTATTAATTAGTTCATGGTTGAATGTATGTTTCAATATATTAATATGTCTTGCAACAAAATTATTAGAGTATTAATATTAAATTTATTCTTAATTCGCATTCGTAATAAAAAATTGCATCAAAAAATTAAAGAAAGAAATTTTTTTTTCATAAATTATAATTACCTGCAATATTATTAGCTAATTTATCTATATAATTTTTAATTGTTAATTGATATAATTATTAAAAGTTAATTTAAAATATAAATAAAGTTAGAATGCTATAATTAAATGTAGTTTTGTAACATCATTTAAAAAGAATTTAAATTGAATATATAAATGTTTGATATTAAGTTTGCATAATGCTTTTTAATAATCTTTATAAAAATATTCAAGTTATTAATATAATTTTTTTATTCCGTTTTTGTAAAAAGTTAGGAAATCCCCTTTTAGTTGCATTAAATATTTTTAAATTATGCTTAATACAATTTTTAAATTACTAGTATTTACAATTTAGATCACAAAATTGTTTGAAATTATGTATGCTTAAAAAAATTATGTTTCATATACTTAATTATATACTTCATATTCATTTCATATTCATAATCATTAATATTTGTGAAACATTTATGAAAAAAAAGGTTAACATATTTTTAGGAAAAAAAACGTTAAAGCCCAACACTCAAATTCATTATTCCAAATATACTTATATATACTTACTTGAATCCGAGCTTCGGTTAAACCAATTTTTAACGCCAGTTCCTCTCTGAAATCAAACAAATAAGACCTCATTAATGACAAGAAATTTTGTTGAATCATATAAAATTAATTTTTCAAAATATTGTACTTTAATAATATCAACTATATTAAACCCTTTAATATTAATTGATAGCTTTTTGGTATTATGTATACATATATACAGCATGATTGTTTTTCACACGCAAGCTTATATTACGGCGATTAGACTTCATTACGCTGATTTCCATTGGATTGAATTTTATACGAACAACAATTCATAAAAAAAAAAACGTCGCCAAAAGATTCGAACTAATTATTTTAATAACAATTTGAAATTTCAATTAATTCGATCGCCGCGTCGTCGAAACGGCGCGGTAAAATATTGGAATCACGTATGGGTTTGGACAAAAAACTTGATTTTCGTGTCGGTTATCGCCCGGGGCTCGTCGCGTCTCTTTCTCTCATTTCGCAGGCAAATTACCCAGATGCTACCGGTAATCGCGCGGAAATCTCGGTGATTACCGCGGCCGCGCAACTGCGCTTAGTTACACGATTTTCGACGCGCTTAAGGAATCGACACGAGAAATTCTTCGGCAGTTCGTAAGATCTGGTGATTATACAGGTGCGCTGTGCATTTTTGCCATTCGCAGCCTTTCGGCTAATTCGAAATAGGAGCCGACGTCGGAATTTGCCAATTTTTGCCACTCGATTCGTTCGTATCAATTTGACGCGACGTTTCTATTGGCACTGATCAAACGGGCACCGAATTACGGGCTTTCCTTTCAAATTAACTAGCCAGTGTTTAGCATATTTCGAAGCCATTTATTTGTCTGGCGAATTATTTTTCGATAACAGGGCGAAGAGTCGTTTCTCGTATCGATTTCTTTTTGTAGAATAGAATCGTAGAAAAGTAACGAGGTATTCGAAAATTTATATCGTAACGGTATAGTAGTTGTTTAACGTTTTGTATTTGAAATGGCCCAAACCGATGGCGAAAGAAATTTCGAACGGCATAAATTGCAAAAATGTATCGATCCATATTAAAAATGTTAAAATATACTGTACTCGTTTCAAAGTCATTTATTCTTAATATACATATTTATCCAAAAATTATTCTTAATTTTATAATCTCAATATAAAGTACACTGCTAAGAAATTGTGTTACGTGTCTTGTTTAAGACATCATATAATACGAGGCACTTTTGTGCCTTTTTTAACAGTTTTTAACAGTTTTTTAACAGTTTTGTGTTATTTTTTAACATTTTTTGTGTTACGTGTAACATTTTTAACATATTTTATCCAAAATTTTAACACAAAACGTGTCAAAAATTATCATTTTTCAGTTGTAATGCTGTTACCATTATTCATACTAATTTTTACTACTAAATTTCTCTCAGTGTAAAAATAGAATCTTGGACCAACAATTTAAAATAATGAAAATCTCCAAACAACACCTGCTATACGATATAAATATTCATAATTACACAGAAAAAAGTAGGGTTGTCTGAAACAGCGAATATATCAACGGTAAATATAATTGTCTAAATTTGTCAATATTGTTGTCAACCTTTCACCTTATATTGACTTATTCAACATCTTTATTGTCAACGTATGACAATAAGATCGCTTGTTCGTATATTAATACTTTTGGTGACTACGTTAGTCAAAGATTGACTAAATATGACAAACTTTTTTTTCTGTGTATAATTAACTTCCTTTATGTTTTATTTATATTTAATTACTAAATATCGCAGAGGAAATATTTCTGCAAACGGTTGGTATTGAATAGTCTAATTTTGAATGGTTCAATACAGCCTAACCTAATAATCCATTTTTTTCTCTCAATCGATTCCCCCTCCTCCTTTCTCAACACGGAATGTTGCAGTCAAACTTTGACACCTGGATGTGTCTGCGTGCGCGTGCGTGTACGTGCGCGCGCGAAACATTAATAATTACGATTGCGCTAGCAAGGATTCAATCACGGTCGCTGCTAGGTGACTAGTCGTTGGCGACCCACGAGGTTAATTAGATAATGTAATTGTCGAACAATTACACAAATTACGCGTGCGCGCTTATGCGACTTACCGGATCTTCGTGTTTATTATTCCCGGCATTGTTGTTGCAAAACACACATTGTTTTGCGCTGAGAAAATAGCCTGTCAAAACTCGGCGTGTGATAAGTGTAATTATACAAATCCACTTAGAAATATGAAGCGCGGGTCTTGAACTCTAAACTCTGTCAGTTTCGTTTCAAAGAACCGAGCGTTGCGGTACTTTCTACTCTGCGCGTATCGCTCTCCGCGGCTGTACAAATTACGCTCGGCGCAAAATACCGATTTTGCTTTTGTAATTATTTCTGTCATCGTTTATCAGCTGATAAAGTCAACTTGTATTATAATTGTTTTCAAACTGAATGAATGGTCGACGTCGATGACACACGTCTGATTCGACCAATTTTGTATGAGCAAAAGATGACTTTTTTTTTAATTTTAATACACTGAAAAAAATAATATTACAAATTTGACCAAACTAGATAATAAAAGGAGAAAAAGTGAGCAAA
This sequence comes from Psilanteris sp. ZL-2020, assembly GCA_022817085.1. Taxonomy (NCBI): domain Eukaryota; kingdom Metazoa; phylum Arthropoda; class Insecta; order Hymenoptera; family Scelionidae; genus Psilanteris; species Psilanteris sp. ZL-2020. The sequence goes on from JABFQC010007040.1 coordinate 10,140, forward strand.
AATGTAAATAAACATTAGACAATATCATGGTATTCACCAATTATTTGCTAATATTTGACAAATTTTTAAAATTTTCTGACCGTAATTTATCATACACTGAGAAAAAAGTTGCTATAATTTTTATTATACTGTATTATAATTTGGAGACAAATGCATTCATTTTAAAATTATTATAATGCAGTATGATAATAATCTGCGCAGAAATACCC
>JABFQC010007041.1:0-10347 GCA_022817085.1 Psilanteris sp. ZL-2020
GTAGACCAGGGAAACTTGCCAGCCCCTTCCTTTGCTCAGCACTCCCGCAACAAAACCTAACAATAAGGCAGATTCATTTTTAAATCGTGCTTAAACCTTTTCCACGGTCAATTTTTTTGCGAAAACTATTTGGAAAAAATCAAAATGAAAATACGTTTTTATAATTGTAAAAATTTTTTTTTTAAAAAATTAAAAAAAATCAAAAAAAAAAAAAAAAAAAAAAAAAACTGAAACGAAATAATAACGCCGCGGTCGTATTATTGACAGAAATCAAAATTCGCGTTGCATAAAGTGCCGTTGAAAAACATTAAACGCGTACGCGCACGTATATATATTTATAATTCAAATTTGAATCGACAAGGAAAATAAAATGAAACGGAAAAAAGTTTAATTTGTTATTACAAGGCTTTGAATTCGCGTATTCGTTATTCGAAGTTGTGCGTAATTGCCGAATGTATATGGATCGGGTATAAATTGAAATTGGTTGTGCTTCCGAAATGTGCAAATATAAATTAATAGAACATAATCCGCTAATCTGCGTTGTTGAGACTCGAGCACTAATGTCGGATATAAGTTTTGCATTGAATGCAATTTCAAGATTTATTTAGACTGCACGCGAGAGTTAATCGGCGTATTAATATGTTGATTTCTTGATTCACAAAATGACATCCTTTCAAATAGATAAAGAAACGTGTAATCAAGAAAACAGAAGTTTAATTTTGTAATATCGATCGTCGAAAGCGGCGGCATTAAAAACTTGTAAAAAACGGTATGTTTTTGTTTTTTAAACACAGACGAGCAAACGCACGTTACCAATAGCGCGCACTTGCACAAAATAACATTTTCACAAACGAATATTATACATAAAAGTATAATTATTAGCGTTCCTGATTATTATCGATAAAAGTTGCTCGGAATATTCTCGGCGCTTTATTATATTTTTGGTCTGCTTTAAAAATGCGCGGAATCTGCTTTAAATAATTACGAAAAAAAAAAACCTTTAGTTAATTAGAAAAGTTACTTGTAATTGGGTCTAATTAAATTTTTAACCGCGAAAAAGTTTGTTCCTTTACTTAACATTTGGGTTATGCTTTATTATTATAAAATAATCTACGTAAATGCAATTAATTTGTCATGAATTCGCATACATTTTTCGGCGGTAATAAGGGCGAGATAAAAAAGTAATTTTGTGGCGTTAAACGTTTGTCTCGTTTAAAATGATTATTTAATTATTGTTTAATTACATATATACATATATATAAATTTAGTAACCCAATCGAATTACAGACAACGACCAAACTTCATTCAAGTGTGTACATATATATATATATATATATATATATATATATATATATATAACCACAAATATGCGTCATTTTTTATCCGGAAATATTTAAAATTCCAAAATCCGATAATATATCATTATAAAAAGTCCCTACTGAAGAAAAGCACTATTTGCGACATAAAAAAGTTAATAATTAAAAAGGACCAATTTTTTATGGAATTTGATAACAACGCACAAAGCGACTCATAAAATGCACGAATATAATGGCGATGAAATGTAATGAAAAAAAAAAGAGTTTATATACCGCGTGGTATATTTTAAATGTTAAATTAACAGTTGCTCTTTGCAAATTGCGTTAAAAAAACCATTATGCGCGATAAACAAGAGGCGCGGAGTGCGGCGATCTATTCGACTTTGTAACCCATTAAAATACTAAACAAATCGTCAATTGTGTTACACCGCGGCCGTTTCTATAGTCAATTTTCTCGCACAAACTTTTACGTAATTGCTTTGAAAAAGTATAGTTATTTTTTCTCTTCGCGGCTTTACGTTATTGAAAGTTCGAAATGTTACTTTTCAACGGCGGCGTCGTTTATTATTCATTACGATACTCCGACGACGAGTTTGGCAGTCGGCGCTGTCACGCGCGCGAGCTCAGATTTTTCTCTTGCTTCGTGCCGGCCGAAACGTGTCTCGCGAAATATATGATTAATGTTTCAGCCCGATCGCCGCCGACGGTCCACATTTTCCGATTCGAGACGCGAATTTGTTGTTGCGATAAATTTACGACAATGCATTTTAATTCGCACTTTTTGTGCACTTTGCCGCAACCAATTTCGTTATTTCTAGAGAAATGGTACTCCCTCTTTCTCTCTCTCGTTTTTGGCGTTCGTTTTTTTGCCTCTCATCCCCCCCCCCATAATTTGACCCTGCGGGGTCATTGCGCCAAAAGAAATAGCAAAATTCGGTGCATTCTTTTTGCGCGCAAATTTGCCGTGCCATTGTAATTGCGATTTTATTAATATTTATCAAACGTAATGCAATTCGTCAATCAAAAGATCCATTTATTCTACATTCACTTCAAATCCCCTTCAACCTAACTCAAAATTATCGTTCGCCAATTGGCGATTTAAAATTCGCGCTTTTTCTACCGTAGATATTCTTTATAAAACGAAAAAAAGACAGTATTCTTCCGATTTGTCACAATTTGACTGGATTTTGACTTTCGCATCGACAGGAATACGAAACCCGAGCCCGCCGAAAAGCGCCGCCTAATTATAAACCCGACCCGCGTCGCTCGCCGCGTGAGACGCTCGAAAAACCAATCGCTTTGTTTCTTAATTAATGAAAATCCTTCGCAAAACGGGACAGGAAGTATAATATATTTTTTTTGTGCGTGTGCATTATCTTTTTTTGTGTTTCCTCGATGGAACGGGAAACGCAAACAAACTGGAGAATATTAAATGTGTAATTAATGCGTCAACAAAAACGGAAACGCTCGCGTAGGAACGTATCTATAAGCGTGCGGTATATATATTCAGTAAAGTATAGCACGCGGAGGAGGTATAGTTACCGGCGCAAAGGTTCCTGACCGCCGACGAGTGATTGGCTCGTAATAACTACAACCGCAATATAAATTATAAGTAAAGCCCGGATGATTTTACAGTCTTTCCCAAGACGTTTCTTATTTAATGTCAGAGCAAAACTAACTAGTTGCGAATTATTGCAGATTACTTTTTTTCTACTTTTTTCTTCTTTTTTCTTCTCTCCCTCTCTCTCTCTCTCTCTCTCTTTTCCAATCGCGCAATTTCGCAACCATTTTGTTTATTTAATTAATTTCACAATTACGCAATCGTTTATCTCCCGCGATTCGAACACTCGCGATTAATTTATCGCGAACTCGAATGCCATTCGATTCGAGAGTTTCGAAAAAAAAGCGTTTTCGCTACTTGGCAGTTAGAATTTCAATGAGATTTGAGTTTACACGCTCGGGTCTGGACTCGCGATCCAATTAAGATAAAATAATGCATTTTATCCTCGCAAAGTGTAAAATGTGTATATTATTTAATCTACAAATTACGCGGTTTTTTTCTTTTTCTTTTTTTTTTTTTTTTTTCGTACGAATTAATAGACGCTGCAATTAATAAGTACGATTATAACTGTGACGTTCCCATTGCAACTTATGATTTTTATCATGCTAATTTCACGGGGCTTCTTTTTACGTATATTTATTCTTTTAACGCGATATTATCGGCACGCATTTGCATAAATATCATCGCTTTGCGTTAGTTGGCTTTGCGAATTTACAAATTTCAGCAAAGTCATTTCACGCATCGAAATAGTTCGCGATCGGATTTACAATTACCAATTTTTGGACATCGCCGTTTTTACCATTAATCCACATTCGCGTATCGATTGCCGCGCGATGAATTTGCGAAACGTATAATTGTTAAAAAAAAAAACGTGCGTCCGATTGGTCGACGCAGGTAAAAACGATTTATTGTGAAACGTAAATAACGTTGCAAAATAATTCAGCAGTTGAAAAGACAATCTGAATATTCTTAATGCACGCACGCGCAGGCTCGTCGAAGTTACCCCTTTTTAGGTCAATGGAAAGTACGTCTTCCCACTTAAAATAGCAATTTTCCGGTGAACGCTTCTCTTTAGAATATTAAATATCTTTTAAACTATGCGTCGACGAATAAAAAATTTTTTTCTTCAACATTTTGTAGACTCGAAATCACGCTCTACGTCCTTCTCTTATTTCTCGCTATATTATTTTTAACTAAATAAATATATATGTTTCTTTTTAATATTAATATATTTTAACATAAAATTTGGTGGCAGGATTTTTACAGAAAAACAACGTATTCCGAAACCAGAGGAATACAATGCGGAATCCAGATTGAAGCACAATTTTGTGACATAACCGAGCACGAAATTGTCGAAACACCGACACGTGTTCCAAAGTAGGACGTGTTTGCTTTTACTGATTAACTACATAAAAATCGCGATTAGCGCGTGAAGCAATGTCAATATTATCAACGTTTGATTGAGTAAATTCGAAAAACCCGTTTAAAACGCATTCCAGTCAAAAACGCGGTGTTTTGAATTTTGCACGAAAAACGCTCAAAGTCGTCCAAAATTTGCCACCAATCGTGTCAGCGGCATGAAACAAACCGCGATACGCGAAATTAGATTGGAATGTAATTTGCCCGCGTAACTGTAAATTCCGCGACGAACGTTCGTCAAAGCCTTTTTGCGAAGCCTAAAAAGCCTTAAAAGAAATGGTCAATCTGTTTGCATGTTTTGTCTTGTTTTATTTTGCTTTTGTTTTTTTTAATTTTTTGGTTTTTTATTTGCACGAATATGGAAACGAAAAAATTCGCAAACACCCACACTCGCCCGCAACCATACTTACGAATTATAATTTTTGGTTTTGTTTCTATTGTTTGAACAGAGGCAGATAAAAAGAACTAACAGTAAAGTTTAGTGAAAAGTGCGTGGGACGCAAATACTTTGATTGTATTTCCTAAAGCCGAATTCTAACCTCAAAGTGAGTACCAATGCACATTTTATTCCGTTAATTTTCCATTTAACTAATTTAAGGGTCTTAACACGCCAGGTACTTTGGAGTAGTTACTTTACGAGTTTAGGCTAGCATTGCGTTATTTTTAGCTTTCGCCGGCCGACTTTCCTAGTCGTAGCTTCTGGCAAAAATTCTAGGGGAATTTGTTCTCTCTTGGACTTGGGTGTCGGGCAAAACCATTTCTCTACAATATTTCTAACCGCAACCTTACAGCTTACGGCCAGACTCTGGCCGCGTTCAAAAGTCGGTTATCTTGTTTTTGTCCACTTTTGAACCGACCGCCAGGCTTCACTCATTAACACTTTTCCTGTTTACTGCACTGAGAAAAAAGTTGCACCAAAAATTACTATATGCATGCCAACGCGGAACTAAAGTCCCGATATCATTATTGCATGCCACCGAGAAAAATTTTGATTAAAAATTACTGTGCCAAAACAGTATTCTTATGCGATGTTTGTCAACACATAAAAATGACCCCTAAATATTGTAAACATTGTTTCGATCGCCCTATTCATTCTTTGTTGACAAACATCACATCAAAGTACTGTTTTGGCAGTAAATTTTCATAGAATTTTTTCTCACTGTAGAATTTACATGAACACAAATATTTATGGATCTGAAAATGTTCACTATATTTTACGGGAAAAATTCTAATACTTCTAACAATTACTAGTAATTAATTATGTAAATGTTTTTTATGTCTGCGTTTCTAGATGATATAATGGTAAAATTAATTAAAATTACAGCAATTTTTATAGGAACTATTTTCTCAGTGAATTAACCGCTTGGACTGCTCGAAAATTTGCGATTACCTTTAGTTCGCAAAATCCATTCATTCATTCATTTATCCCCGTCGCCAATTTTTGTTTACATTTTGTTTGCACCGGTCGGCGTGGCACTCACCCCCCCTCTTCCCATCCACCTCCCCGATTCACACCTTAAGCGTATGTCACGTAGATATTTGTTTTTCCGTCCGAAACGCCGAGGTTCTTTATTTCGCGAGTTCGAATTCGATACTCGATTCAAAAACATTCTATCAAAATCGCGTTTTTACTAATAGCTGTTCAACAAATCGCATTTACTTCGTTCCAGTTAATCACTTTTCCGTCTAGTTACATTTTGGATTACTTGATTGGTTTTTTTTGTTCGACCAATTTTTTTTATATTTTCTTGTTTTGTTTTTTTTTTATTATTTTTTCAGCCAAAAATCCGAGAGACTTTAATTCACAAAATCTAAAACCGCAGCCATGATTTCCGCTCGTTTTTCCGGACTCAGTAACGAAATAATTTTAATTGATCGACGGGGCAAAGGTCAACGGTGAAGTTTGGAAAAATCATAATGATCAGGAAGCCACGCGAACCGAGACCGAACGGTCAAAATGTGACGCTCGTGACTCATTTCCACGACATTGACGTCAATTCAGCCACGAAAAGAAATTTCTTTGATTATGATAATCGCGTTTCTCGAAGCGAATTAAATTTTGATTCAATTAAGCCACTATTCTCGGAGACATCTGTCACAATATCAGTCAAATGTCAATTCGAAATGAATAAACCCATTCACTGATGACCTTCGACAAAGTACACCATTCAAAAAATGATAAAAGTTCGTCAAAAACGGTGTAAATAATTCTCGACTCAAAGCCCGACGAGAGTCGTAAAAGTAGAGTGGCATATTTCCGTCTGCTTATCTCCCCATTCAGATACCGCTTTGGTTCGTTTTGCTTTTTCTCATTCTTTCTCTCTCTATCTCTTTTCTATTTTTGTTTCATTCTTTCGTTCTGTTACTTTCCCATTTCGTTTTCATAATAATAATTGTTATTATTACACCTTTTCTATTGGGCTTCGAAGAGCGCAGCGTTTTCCATGCGACGCTCGATATCTGAAACTAAGACGTCGTACAAGGTGTTTATTAATCGTGCAACTAAGGCGCTTTTCACTGCGAAATTGTGCGATCAAAATTGCGGCAATGAAGTCGCGCCAAGAGCGTTTCGCTCGCGAGCGATGTATCACAACTGTAATGAATTACCGTTGAATGCTATCTTTGTTTTTTTTATTTTTTTTTATTTTTTCCATTACGCGAACAAAAATGTATACTTTTTGAGCGAAGTGTTGCATACGTGTATACAAATACTTTTTCAACGCACGTACGGTCTGAATGTTTAATAGAGTAAGATAAATAATTATCTATTTGCGTGTATATGTGTACCTATATATACATGCGCTTATGTGAACGAGACGATGCCAAATGGCCGAAAAAATGTTGTATCCACACTTTTGTCCGCGAACGCGCATTATTTTGCGTTTTTCGAAACGCAATAAACATATTCCGAACCGTTTTACATAACGCATTCCGCTAAACTAATACTCGTGACGAATTAAAATCGTATTATCGCGTGAACTTTTGCTTCGGGCACTTACACAATTAAAGTGCCCTGTTAACCAGGCTCGAAGTTGTCTAATATATACAACTAACAAAATTTAACGCGGGTGGAACCCAGGTCAACGGATTTTCCAGCGAAAATTGTCCGATGAGATTACGGAAGCAATAATTGTTGCTCGCCTAATTGGTCAACACTTATCCCCGTAAGTGCAAGCGTTTAAACGCGAACGTTGAATGCGAGCGGCTTGGTGTTTTCGGTTGTCATTTATTCAGCGTGCAAAATTGGATCGCGGACGGGAATCTTTTTCTTTGCGAAAAGCATTCCTTTGATGGATAAGAAAGATAAGAATGAATAATAAAACGATGCTGAAGTATTTCGTAAAAAAAAAGAAAAAAAGAAGTAAAAACGATTCCCGCGTTTGTTCGAGGTATCAATATTAATTTCCCGAGCGCATTTTGTAAGACTTTATTATAAACCGTCGTTATGAAGCGCGGGATGGTTTTATTTGGTTTATTTAAGATCGAAGACCCTTTTGTGGGAAGTTAAAATTAGGGATCCAAAGCGAATCGATATCAGACATCGATATACCAACGATAAACGCCGCGACTTGGCGCGCGGATCGAACAATTTGAGCGCACTTTTGGGCAGCGCGGCGCGCTCGAAAACTAAAAGGAAACGAGCGTCGCATTGATTTCCTGTAAAGAGTTCTGATAATCACAAAACGACGCGCGTTTATCGGCCTGTGCATGAAATAAATTATAAACAACGGTGTTTGTTTAATATTGCATACGTATACGTAATACGACGTCGCGCATTAAACTTGTTTGTTTTTTTTCTTAGTTCTTGTTTATATAAAATCGCAAAAGTACATACTCATTATTAATATTATATATTTATTAATATTGTTATTATTTTATCGTATGACATTTTATCCCATATTTAGTATTACGCCTGTTAGTTCGTTTATTAATATTTCCGTTTCATCGACTTTATCTTGAAAAATTGTAGATTAATGTTTTCTTTTATATTACATATATAAATACAAATAAATCACTACTTTTATCACGGATCGTCAGCTCGACTTATGTTGATTAATATATTATTATTTGAAGAGTTATAGATGTGCCATATTCATTCATGAAAATGTTACATTTTATATATCTTATAATTACCTTTATAATTAGTTCTAATTGAATTAAATTCAATTTCATAAACTAATGCGCGCACGTACGAATATAAATATATCTATGCATATTCGCAATATATATAAATATATATATATGTACATGTATATGTGGGTGTGGACGTACATACTACGACTCGAACGAATTTGTGAGTTTTCCAACACGTCAACGAACGTCATTCATATTATTATGTATATATGGATTTTAGGAATACCTGCTGCGTAAATTTATTGTTATTAAAAAGGAGCATAATTAATACATCAATACATTTTATGCCTTGCATCTGTCATGTGTATATAATGTATGTATATACACACGTACACATCGATGCGAAAAAATCGAATTCGTCATAGCATATAAATTTACAAATATAACATTTTTAACGTTTATTATTGCAAACTCGTATAAGTTAATTGAAACAGTTATAATTTCTACATAAAATTATGTAATTTGAGTTAGTTTATAAAGCGCATTTTATATGGAAGGCTGCAAAGTGATAAAGTATCGATGAGAAATTGATACGCAAACATGATTCAATGATCAATTTACATTGACCATGTTTCGGTACGTATGAATTATAATAAGTTGATGTATTTCGATAAAAATCGCGCGCGCGTTAGAAAACCGAAACGAAAGTATATTTAATGCAAAAATGTGAATTCCAAATTTCATTCGAACCTGTCGTGTTATTCTTCCATGCTACGGAAAACGAGTTATTAATTTTACAAATTGCGACTTTTGGTATTAAAATGCACGAGATCGATATACGAATCATATATATATATATATTTATTGATGCAGAATTTATACTGTTAAAGATACAATGCAAGGACATTAATTTTCAAATCAGGATCGTTGAATATTTATGATGTTGTCTTAAATAAATTATAATTATTGCAATGTAATAAAAATGTATGAAAAATGTTATTAATTAATATGTAGTTTCGCAACGGAATAATGGCATATTTGGAATACGACATTTAATATTGAAAAATAATTTTCATGATTCCGTCCGCATAAATGGATCGACTTGAACTCATTGCTTGCGACGAAAAATTCAAATAAATATAACAATTTTGAAGGAACGATTTTGAATTAAGTCTGTTTTTTTTATTTATTTATTTCTTCCTCAACGCGAATAAATAGCTTTAAGCAGAATCTAGACAATTGAAAATACTTTTAATAACAAATTAGTTTTAAATTTAACATTTCACGAATGCAATATGTAAAATTGATGATATCAAAAATTAAATTAATTGAATCTGTTATTTTAGTTCGATATTTATTTTTTTTTGTTTTTTTCAAAATTGTGACATACCAGAAATTGCAACACCCTATATAAATGGCATATTATTACAACGTTTTAAAATAATATATTATAATTTAATTAAAAACCAATCATTTTCCATTTGGCGTATATATAAACACGCTAAAAATAATATCTTTATTTTATGAAAAAAAAAAAATACATTTTCATTTAAAATGATTAATTAATAATATTTTTTTTACTGTATAAAGTTTCTAAATAATAATATAAAAAGTATTTGATACGCATATTTCTATAACGCTTTTTTATTCGGAATATATATAACGCGCGATGTGAAAATTAATTCGAAATAAAAGAAAAAACACACGTTTGTTTATTCAATTATTTATCAGTTATTATAATAAACGATGTAACAACAGAAAATATCAATAGTTTATAAAATGTTCTTTTTTTAATAAAACGTTTTATATTTATATACTGAATTAAAATTAAGACGTAAATGGACGAATAAATATTGTCGCTCGCAAATAGGACGGTTCATTTAATTAATAATAAATGTAATCAACGACGTATATATTTATTGATTAGGAATATAAAAATAAATAATGTTCTAAAAATTATTCTATCAACGGGAAAGT
>JABFQC010007042.1:0-10347 GCA_022817085.1 Psilanteris sp. ZL-2020
TCCGAATACGGAGCTATTTAATATATATATATATATTAGAAAATACATTTTTTTATTTCTCTTAGTTAGGAATATGAACAGTATAAGAAAACAGATAAAAATATATTTTAAAACATAAGTGAAGTTACTTGCGAACTGTTTATTTTAAATCTGTTGTGTGATATTATTATTCTTTTGTTAAATTTTTAACCAAACTTTGGTTGAATCAACAACATGTTCTCTGCGTGTAGTGATAGTATATATTATACTAATTAGTATAATACTAATTATAAAACTATATAATATGTATAAATAGATGAATCATTATATACAAAGAAAGTGATATCAATTATTATAAAAAAGTTTATGTTTAATTTTATAATAATTTAAAAAAATGTTACATCATTCGTAGAAAATGTATGTAAAAATCACGACTCGGTGATTCAAGTGAGGAAGATAAAGCAAGGTGGGCACGAGGGGTATGATGTGTCGTGAAGAGTCTTTATAGTACGACCGGCTTGCTCTTGACATTCTTGAAATATTAGAGCGCGAAAGCCGTCGCATGCAGATGAAAGTGGCCTTACCGTATTTGACTTTGAGTTGTTCAGCATTACAGTTAAAGGCTTGTGCCGATTCATCGCAAAATACAATCGACTTTTTATAAGTCAAGATACAATACACCGCAGTCGAATAATGTTTAACATTCGATACTTATTGCTTTTTCTCTAATTGGTAAGCAGTTCTAGACCAATACATTTAGTCAGTTTTCATTAAATTTTAATATATACATATGTTACATGACTATGTGATATATTTATTTGTTTTTATTAAATAAATGCATTATTTGTTGTTAGTATAAAACTTTATTAGTTAAAGTATATATAATATACAAATTCTAGAAAAAATATATTACTGGATTTTTTTAACCATTACTAAAATTACAGAATTTGTTACAATAAAACATACTTTGTTTGACCGGATTGATAATGATTATTACAATTTTATAACGATTATAATATATTCTAGTAATGTAAACTAACTAGAATTTTTTCTAGGTATAAGTTTATGTAACGATGCCTTTGACGACAGACGGCCATCTTGTTTCCCATTTACGCAATGTTAAATATTTTACGGATGGTGGTTTTGGGGACAGGTCTCAAATCGCTGCGTATATATAATGAGTCTTTTGAGGACAGACCCGCAAAATACGGTGCTGGGGCCCCCTAGGTTGGCGGAAAGTCGCCCGATGTGCTCCGCCATATTTGCTCCGCTAAAATAACTTTACAAACACGTAACTAGGCGCCCAAATAGGGTTTGTCCTCAAAGCTGGCGGAGGGCATATCTATATATATATGTGCATGTAATTATGTATAATGTAATTATTGCATTTAATATTTTTATTTTTTTTGTGTGGGAATAATATATGTAAAAGAATACTTATTAGTTTATAGGTAGTCATTTCTATAAGTAAAATAAAATAATAAGTAAGATGATTATTTATGAAATAATATTTTACAATAATCTAAAATAAAATATAATATAATATAAAATAAATAATTATTTTGTATTTACCTTTTTCATAAATAAATATATATATTATAATAATTATATTGGCATTAATAAATAAATAAAAATAATTTAATCCATGATTAATATTTATTATATATAGTATATAAATATATAATTTATTTATAAAAGTTTTGTATTATACATATACATACATGTATTTAAAATAATAATAAATCTAAAATGAAGTTCATTGTATTAGGTATTACTAAAATGTACTAAATAGTAGCATATTGTAATTGTTACAAAAATAAACTATTTAATTGTATGAAAATTACCACAATAAAGAAGACAAAATTATACTACTAGCCAATAAAATTTTGTAACTATTATGTATGGAAGTTTTCTTGGTATAGAAATACTAATAATTTCATTTATTTATAAGTGGTTATAGATTACAACCATTATAAAATTTAAATAATAATATATATAAAGGGTTTATTACATGATATAAACATTACATTATAATAAAAAGTTAATCGTTTTTTATTATCTTTATTTATTGGTTAAAAATATAATGCTTGACAAACAACATAACGACTCGTTGGTCTGGTACAATAAGTAGAATGTCTTTTCACTGCAAGAATAAGCGTAACATTACTCGAAAGACATATGCAATGGGCATTGTTAGTATCCCGCGCGACTATGGCGAATACGATATTACTCGTTGACACCTGAACACAAGTGAATGTGCATTTCAAGCTGAAGGATCTTGGCATGTCGGATATAACTATCTCGTACTTCTGTCGCTCTCTGTCGGCTTTACGAAAGTAATTCCAAAGCTCGGAAAAATAAACCATATCGTGCATACTCAAAAGGAAAATATTCTCATACACATTTTCGTGCATTTAGTTTCAAGTCAAATTATTGCAATGCAGTAATTATAGCATTATGCTTTTCTAAGAACGTAATTAGTTTTATTTTGCGTTTAAAACTTCTGTCTAAAAAACTAAAATTTGTTGAAATAAATTTATCCTCGAAAATTCCAGTGTCTTTTTTCTGCAACGTGGGTATTATTATTTGAAACTACCACATTTATTCTATGAATATATAATATTTTCATAATATATTTATACATTAATTTAATGAAACTCTAATATCTAATAATATTTTTTTTATTTTGAATTTTACAGAGCACTCATTTGTGCTAAAAGAGGAGACACACATAAGGGTTCCTTATAAAAAATCCACAGTCAGTGGCTATCATGACACATGATAGAAACTGTCTGTTAATTGGTCGAAAAATTAATCTTTATATTTATACATTATATGAACAAGAATTTAAAAATATTACTAATAATAAATTTGTGAATAATTTTATAAAAAGATCTATTACATCAAAGTTCCATCAAAGTATTACAATTCATGCTTTCAATTTATTATTTATTTTATAATATTTAACAAAACAGGATAATTATAATTCACAAAATAAGTAGTCAAAATATTTTATGCTAATCCAGACATGTTCGGTGGAATATTTTTTATTATGAAATTATCCATCACTTTTTCAGAGTTAAAAATAACATTTTCTTGTTTATATATCTAATCGATTATAATACATATAATAAACCATCTGATGGCAATTAATTACTTGGGGATAGTTTCGTAAACAGGAAACTAGAATTGCACAAATATAAGTATGCGGTGTCTCGAACCCTTCGCTACGCTATCTATCACCAGCTTGGTTCGGCTCACGATACGTGACTTGAATCGATGCATTTGCAATAAATTTTCGGCCTGGTCGATGTGCACCACATCACGTTCATTCTTCCATTTCCGGCGATACATGTATTACTTGTTTTGCTTTGCGAAAAACGGGGAAAGGTAAAGAAATTTCCGTGTACACGTTCACACATATTCTTGTATATTCCAGAATTTCATTTATTTACATGAATAAAATCAATTTAAAAAATTGTTACTTTTGTCAACGACATATATTTAACATAGTACATTATTTAGTGTGATTGGATGAATAATGACAAATTTTATTTGATAATTAAAATAGTAAAACATTTGTTTGTTTAACGAACATTTTGATATTTTACCAAATATTTTTTCATATTTATAGTGTACAATGAACTTTTAATTTGCTTCCATTTCTTAAAATGAAGGATATGATTTAAACTGTCAAACTCTTTAAAAAGTAAATGCTTTCTACGCTTTTATGTTCACGTTAGATTTAGTCTATCTTTGATTTATAAAGTCGTGCTGCTATGTAACAAAATATGCGATACAATAATTGGTTTCGGTTCATGTTATATAATAAACTCGAAAATTGCGGAGACATTATACTCAATAGTGATATGGGACTGTATATTCAAATTCAAAATATTTTTTTCCTTAACTCTAGATTTTATTATTTTATTATTATTATTTTAATTCTTTCAAATAATTATAATATTATGTTCGAATAAGTATGGAATTATATGAACTAAATATTAATATTTAAGTATTTAAAATAAATATTTATTATAGATTTGACATTAAAGCTTAAATTTCTTGAATACGATTGGAAATTCACTGAATAGACTACAACGAATTTTCATATATTATTTTATAATGCTGATTATATAACAAAATATTTATGGAGAATACATGTTATCAGATATTTTAATCATATTTCAAAAACATTCAGATATTATTATAGATACATTTTAAATATTGAAATATTAAAATATTACAAATTATAAAATTATTAAAAATTATAAATATACGATGTATTATTAGTATGATTATGTACGTATATTTTATATGAGAATAATCTAGATTTTACAAGTACGTTACATTGTCTCCGAAAAAAGAATATTAGATTATGCGTGATACATCAGGCCTATGATTTGGCGATCATAGATTGTCGATGATTGGTCAATGGTATCGAACTACAAATGATTGGCAGATCCAAGCATGGCACAATATGGACAACTATCAACGGATCGGGCACCATTTTTGAAAGAACGGTCACCCATCTAAATAATGATTACCATCATCTCTACTAAATTTCTTCAATGATGGTAATGCTGACATCCATTAATGTGTTCAATTTATTATACGTCAACATTACATACATTTTAGTTATTTTCCAATCATGATGAGCCAGCGGTTGCTACACGGAGAGAAAAAAAGTATTGCATGACCGAGGTGTTGAATTTTGAAATAATAAATAATAAAATTTCAGCAAATTTTACAAATAATATTAACAATTTTTACATATTTTACAAAAATATGTGTAACTTTATTAATATTTTTATCTAAACTGAGAGAAATAATGTATATTAAATATTACAACGTATATGATGAATAAAACGTAGTATGTGATGAAAATGTTTCAATAAATGCAACTAACGTTGTACTTTTTAAAACTTAAGTTGTACTAATTGAAACATTTTTTACAATTATCACAGTATAACACTGCTGTCATAGGATTCATCGTATACGTTGTAATATTTCATACATTATTTCTTTCAGTGTATAGTTTAAAAATAAAACAATCCCGTCAAACATTTAATATTTTGTTAATAATTTTTAATAAATATTTTCTTTATGTACTTAGATTATTCATGATCCAATTATTGGTTGCCCTCAGAACATTGTTTGCCGTTAGTAAACTTGATAGTACCCATGTGGAAATTCTCAGCTATTGCCGATACTGATTAATGGTGCAAGCGTGAGCCAGTACACTCGACGATTGGGAATTAATCCTGTTGTAGTACAGACTGATTTGTTGAACCATTCAAATGACGGCTTTTTATGATGAGTATTGTTGCAAGACTGATAAATTTTTTGAACCAGTTAAAATTCTGATACAGATGTGCATGGTCCATGTTTATACCGGTTGTTATTGGCATACTACGCTCAGAAAAATTAAACTTATATGTTTTCGCATAATTGGAACTATCCAGCAGCTTAGAGAAACAAATATTTACATTTTTGACCACTGCGATACGATAAAATATTTTAGCGCTGCCGTCTCTCCTTCATGGTATCATCATTCAATAATTTTGTTGACTGCTTATTACATAAGCAATACTTGTGTTCATTAAAAATACTTGTAATCTCGCAGAAGAAATAATAATATCGATATAACAATAATAAAATAATAAATATAATAAATAATAATAACAAAAAAATAACAACAATATTGCTTAATAACAAACTAATATTGTATTCAACAATCTGTAACATTGAACTAAAAGGAATTAAGTGTTGTTTGAAGTATGAAATATATGACATCAAATATATTATTTTTAAGAGCGTATTAATCTTAAAACTAATATTCTTTATTCTATTACAACCTAATATTATTACAACATAATATAATTTAATATTAAAGTAACAATTTTTTGATTTAATATTAAGAACTCAACATCGGAAATTTATGCTTAAGTAAATGCTATTTTTCTCCCGCGTATTAATGATACTATTTTAATGCAACACGATTAAATATTGTATCGATCTAATAATTATATAGTATATCCTACGTAATAAAATAGAAATGAAAATATTGTAAAAAATAATGATATTAGCAGAATGATGAGCAAAGATTGATGCTACAATATATATTTTATTTCTATTTCATTTAATTAAAATTAGTTTATATGTTTAATTTAGGAACAATTTAATTAAATACTGTAAATTTTCTTATATATATTTTGTTAAATTTTTTATTCTTCTGGCTTTGACTTTTGAGAGTGTGTATTCTAGTAACAGCCATATATATATATTGTATTTATATATATATTGTATTTATATATATATTATATATATATATATATATATATGAACAGATATTTCAAGTTCCGAATTTCCGATGGCTTTAGACTACACCTGCGGCTAAGAAATATTAAATCGTATAGCAGTAAAGAGTTAATCTGTCCGTCTCTGTTCTTTCAGCTACTATTTCGAGTTTGTTTCACATTTTAGAATAAAAACTATAAATACGGTTCTGTTTAATCTAATAGTGTCTATATCCCTTTCAATTTTTTAGCATAAATTTACTTGAGATAAGCCGTATTTAATAATCTATAAATAACACTGTAAAAAATGCTTTTAGCTGTTAGGAACACTTATATGTTATTGCTTGTTATTATGTATTATTTTCTAAAAATATTTGCGTTCAATTTTGATGTATTCAAACATTAGTATTAAAGAATATTTGAGTAAATAGTAATGTTTTAAAAACTTTCAGAACACTTGAGTTTACAATGAATATATAAAATTTACAATCAAATAGTTTTTAAATTTTAATTAATAACTTGTATAAAAATAACATGTTAGAAAAATGTTATTTTTATATTGTATACTTTACAGAATGTCTATAAACAAAATTTGCGCTTCTTTAATCAAATATAATTAATTAAATAAATTTTAATTATCTAAAAAGAAATAATTTCCCTTTGAATTTTATGTTCAAATAATATAACATTTTAAAGTTTAATTTTCATTAAGCAAATATAAAATCCATTAGATGATTAACCTAAAATAATCCCTAAAATGTACTACTTCGATTTCATAACATATTGAACTTAAAAAATGTAATACAGCCCTACATAATACTACCCATCAAAGCCAAATGTGTACTATCTACAAGAGATCTAAACTATATACTATATATATACACATATATTCCCTCCACCAGTTTTGAGGACAAATTCCATTTGGGTGTCTAGTTATAAACATAGAAAATTTCTCTTCGGTCGCCTTCTCAACGCTAATGCGGGGGACTTCAGCCCCCCCCCCCCCACACACATACACACACACAACGAACGTATAAGATCGGGAAGTCCAGCATCATATTTTATGAGTCTGTCCTCTGAAATGAAATTTTAATTGTCACGATTGTTTTGAGAACACGAGCTGTATTTTCTAATTGCGATTGCTACTAATTCATATAAACTCTGAACATATTCCCTGCTATATAATGAATAAAACAATGTTGAGATTTCAATAGAATCAGTATCATTCAATTAAAGAATATAGTCCTAGACCTCAAAAATACCATCTGTAAAATATTTAATATTACGTAAATGGGAAACAAGATGGCCGTATGTCCTCAAAGATCTCATTATATAAATTTATGTATATATATATATATATATATATATTAATATTTACTTAATATTTACTCCTAATACTCTTAATATTTACATGTGCGTTAATTATAATTATTAACATCTATTAAATAATACTGAATAATATTATATACATATAAATGAAATCCACTGTTAGTAAACATATTACATACCATATTATTATAGTTTCCGATTTTGCTCATAGAACAGAAAATAAGTTTGAAAAATAAATAATTTTAATTTCTACACTGAGAGAAAATTATGGTAACAGTTACTAAAATGTACTAGTATGTATATATATATCCAGGATGGATATAATGTTTTGTAACAATTACATTCTGAAATTTAGTAATGATAATTATAAAATTTGCGTAATACATACAATACATACATAGAAAAGTGAAACGATTTGTATTGCAAAGGTTACCAATATTATCGCGTTTTAGGGGCTCCGCCCCCCAACCACACTCTCATGTAAAAATCTAGCCAAACCCAAAACGCGAGGGTCCTAGAGGGCCCCAGCACCATATTTAGCGGGTCTGTCCTGAAAAGTATCATCCGTAAAATATATAACAAAAATAAGATCAATAATTATAAGTAACAATGAGAAAAGTAACAAACATTTTGGTTATTTAAACATAGTAATATAAGAGTCGTTACAACATTTTCAAGTACAAATTACTTTCTAATGTTAACAAAGATAGTAATAATAATATTACAAACATTAACTCTAAGTGAATAGTAACCTTTACCAAATATTGCTACATATTGTAGCATAGTAACCATTATAATAAAAAATGACATACCTTCAAAATGAAGGCAAGAGTTAGTATCATTTTATAACAATTACACATAATTTTTTTCTCAGTGTACATTTGCTTTATTTTATAGTAAAATGTTCTAGATTATTTTTCTCCGTGTATAATCTAAGAGGTTATTTTTATTATTTTTAATAGAAAAAAATTCAAATACTTCGTAATATATATTACAAATCGTTTTAAAGATACCGGATATTTCAGAATTAAACCACTGACAATTAGTGGTTGAAAATATTTTTTAATTTATAATTAGCTGCAAATAATTTTGAATTGCTTTACGAACTTCAGTAGCACCACTGTACCGCTAAGTAAATTTTATGTTTGCATCTAATTTACGAAAACCGCATGACTTCGCACGAAATTATCGTTCATTTCGATTCGTTGCATCTTGAACCGCAAATTCCACTAGTCTTGTGCCGCCAGAAATGGATATAAACGATTCGTATAGTTTACTTTTAGAATTTGCTTTTAATTTGTCTCTTATTATATAAATAGGTACGTAATTATTTAAATGTTTATATCAAAAATAACTTGACTTTAATTTTTCATTCTGTATATGAATTCTAATTCTAATTCTTTCGAAGAAAAATACATTATAGTAACTGAAATAGTAAATAGTAAATAAAAGAATTTTATATTTGCGTCATGTTTAAGTAGATCATTTATTAATAAACTATGAGGAGGATATAAAATGCATTTAACGGTCCCAGCTGAAGCACATTATAATTGAATATTAAAAACAATTAACTCTTTAACGATAAGTAAAGTCTCGGATCAATCTCAAAATTATATACATGAAAAACCAACAAATGTAATACTATGTTTTGAACTGTGCTTGTGAAATATCAATGTGAGAGTAAACGCACGTGACTGTATTTGGCAATGCTAATTCGGTATTGAGATAATTCTATTTTTGTTAATTGACTACCATATTGAAGGAGAAGGAGAAGTCTTCATCATGAAAGGGTTAATATAATGAACATTAAGGGAAAAAATTGTATTTTATTTGTAAATATAAATTTTTAATAATATAAATTATTTGTTTATTTTTTAACAGCATTATATACTATAGTGTAAAAATTGATGATTGAAAGAGGCAAAGACAAGTGCATTTTTATAAATTCGGATATAGAGGTATACAGGTGTGTATTACATTCAGAAACTCATTCTAAGATATAATTACTCTCTTCATCATGTAATTGATAAGATATTTTGATTGAATTTGTCCATCAAAGTCGAACTTGTAATAAGCTGTCATAAACATCTTAAACAATTACTTTATACTATGTTCATTTGATTTTTCAAATTACATATCTCGAAATGAAAATATAACTTATCACTTAGATGTCTAATTACAGAAAATATAAGTTTTACTATTATTTATTAAAGTATAATATATTAAAAAAATTTAGCATTAACAATATTTTATTATTCTTAGAATATGAACAAATAACAATTAAAATATAATCAAAATTATTTACTCGTATAGCTATTGTGTTAATAATGTAATTTCAAAAATCTTGAACAAATTTGTTATTGACAGAATCAGTACATTAGTTCAACTTATACTACCAAAATCAATGCACGCCGTAAAAAGAGGAGTTTTTTTCGATATATACTAATATTACTATTAACGTACATTTGAATAAATGGGAAAGTTTGAAAAAACGCTTTCATAATACTTATTTTTACAGTGCGGTTTTTGTAATTGTGTATCTATTACATTTATTTATGTATACTTAAATTGATATCTATTTAACAAATTTGACAAAAATAAAAAAAATGATACCACACTGAAAGAAATGATGTATGAAATATTACAACGTATACGATGAATCCTATGACGGCAGTGATATAGTGTTATAATTGCAAAAAAAGTTTCAATAAGCACAATTTCAGTTTTAAAAAGTACAACG
>JABFQC010007043.1:0-10345 GCA_022817085.1 Psilanteris sp. ZL-2020
ACAAAATTATTGACTAATTCAGTCATAGTCATTTATTTGTTTCAGTCACATTTTTGTCACTTTCACATAATATAATTTACGATTTGTATATTGACTGTTTCACACAATACCATTTTTTTCAGTGTATTGTTGTGTTGTAATACCTGTATTTGATAATGTGCAATTGTTTTATATGTTTGAAACGGTTATTTATATAGTTAATTCAACTAAATGCTATTTATGAATTATATATAAAGTCTCAGATAGATTTTTTGGTTGCTCTGAACATACGGTTTAGCGGTTCTTATACTAACCCGACAATATTACTAATTCAACCATATTTCTACTAGTATATGCTAGAATTTTTTTTTCGTGTAGTGTTTTCATGTAGACTTAGAAAAAAGTTACATTATAAAATACCATATTTATAGCTTTATAAGGATATCATCCCATGTAGAAATAAATAAACGGCCCTAGCTTGGTCCAGAATTGTCCAAGATTGACCGATGTTTGGCAACCAATGTTGGTCGATCTCTATAGATATGAAACATCAATTTACTCTGGCGCAAACTTGGTCCCTAATCTTCGACTGTTGGGCCAAGTTTGGGTGAAATAAAGTAAAAATTAAAAATTTAATAAAAAATTAATTTACATAAACACATACATTTTCAACATATCTTATTAATATATATATATATATATATACACTACTAAAATAAGTGTCTTGAACCGAGACATTTTCATGCAAAAGACATAAATAGTATCTGATAATAAGACACTTATACTATCTTTTCTATAAAAACGTTTTGACTGAAGACATTTTTGTAACGCCAGTTTTTACAGTGTATATGTTAAATCTTTGACACAACATAATTTATTAAACTTTTAAAAAACGATCACCTATCCGTTTAATATCTACGATAAACGCTACTTAACCTTCGTCTGTTAGTCCACTGCTGCAATACCTACATCCATGTGGTCGACATATTCTAAGTTGAATTTTATTAGTAGTCTAGTAGATATCCCGCGTAGAAAAAAACAAAACAGCCCAAACTTGGCCCACTGCTGGTCAAAGATTGAGTTAAACTTTATTTCTTTTGAAAGATTGGCCCAATCTTATACCAAGCCAGCGCCGATATGTGGTTTTTCCTCGGCGATATTTGGCCGCCGAATTTAACTTTATTTTTATTTTCAAAGTTTGGCCCAAGCTTGTACCAATTAATAGTCAATGTTTGCCGCAATATTGAATCAAGGTTGAAGCCTATTAATGTTAGCCAATATTGTGCCGGGCTCGGCCCGATTATAAAAATTGGTTGATCACCGTATTTTCTACTTGGGATGATTAGTATTATGGAAATTGCTATACTTTATAGAAATTCGTCTAATAAAATATAGCTAATTTGTCTAGAAGATATTGTATTGTATAGAAGGTGATAATAATTATAGAAATATTTAGTTCCAAATCCCTAAAATACATAATGAATAGTCATATTTAATATAACATTTTTCTCCGTGTATATCCTCTTTTTTATGGACAATTTTCCTCATCGATATATTACAAATACATAATTTCATATCATTTTATTTAATTTATATCAATATAATAAATTGTGCACGATTCAGAAGACACATTTTATTTTGTAAATTACCATATTTTTATAGTGAATTGTTGTATATGCTAACATATTGAACAGTAAATTGAATAAAAATTCTACTAGATCTTAATATATTTTTTCATGTTAATTAATTCGTGCCAATACATCGCAGAACTAATTATCACGAAAGCGTCTTAATTTGAAACACTAAAGTGTCTTAAACAATTAGACACGTGATAAATATTAAGACAATTAAAATCTCATGTGTTTCAATACTGAAAATACCTCAATTCGCAAACACCGATGTCTTACTGTAAGACTCAAAATAGCTTAATCAAAGACATTCCCAATTTCTAAAAGTACACGTAGAAAAAAGTTATAGCGTAAATTGCTATACTTTTAGCTTTCTGAGGATATTTCAGTTAATGTTACGGAAATTACTATACCTTTCTTATACGATAGTTAATTTTCTTACAAGATGTAGTAATTTTTCTTATATGATATTGTACTGTGCAAAAATGTTATAACGATTTTTACAATATCTTATAGTAAATAGTACTGTATGGTATTATAAAAGTTACTTTAGTATAGCATAGTAATTTTGCATTGTTTTTGTTTCGATATCCTTGGAATGCCAGACTGTACTGATCTCGTAAGATAAAAGTGACAAAAACCAAAACGGTGAAAATCGATTTTCCGTGGCGTCTTAAACGAGCCTCAGACGGCCGAAGTCTTAATGGAATCATTGACTTTGCGTCTTAAACCGAGACGCAAAATATTTATCGCCCGGGCGTCAACAACGGGACACCCAATCCCCCGCAACTTCGCGCATTATCCCCGACCGGATATCACGAACCTTCGGCAATCGGATATCACGAATCGATATTCGCACGGCACATCGCAGCGCTGAAACAAACGCGATCGTTAGCATTATCGAGTCGGCTTGTTTGAGACGCCGGGCGTCTTATCGCAAGACACTCGGGCACCGAATTAAGACGCGGCGGTACCAGCGCGCGGCCAAATTTGCAGCAACAACGCGCGTCCGGCTGAAAAACAAAATGTCCGGCGGGCGCGCGCGAACGCGACCGAACAATCCGAACCATGTTGGCCGGTGTTTCACACCGCTCGGTATTCCGAGATGAATGAATCCCCGGGCGCGCGTTAAAGAGGAACAACTACCGTTCGCGACGCATTCCCGAGGATATGCCGAAATTCGAGACAAGTGGCGCGGTTCTTTTGTTTCGCATGTGGTACTAATTTCACAAAGCCCACGGTAGGTGCGATTTCGGCCAAACGAAAAAGCAAACAAATAAACGGGCGCGTGAGATTGGAAGAAAGGAAGGGAAGCTGCACATGCCGAGAACTAGACGTCGGTCGGCCGACATTGATAATTCAGAGAGATTGGGGTGGTGGAAGCAGATTCCTTCGATGCAGTTTCGCTTTGAGTTAGCTGAATTTGGCGAATACGGCTCGTTTGTAGTCGGCCGATCCAATGGGACGCGCGCTCGTATCTGCTTCGCGACAAGAAGCGGCGTCCAACGGGACAGACCTGTTGTTCGTAACACGTGTTTGCGTGAACCCGTCTACTGTCTCATCGTACCGTCTGTCTTCGGGCCGTGAAGAGAAGGCGACGATGTATTACCAGTGTTGACAGTTCATTTCAGTTTCGACCGAACGTTTGTCCTTGTCACACGCACACACACCTCGGACGGGGGCCTTGCGTCGCGTCGCATCCGGAACGCTCGGCCACATATCGACGCGAGGGAAATGAGAAAATAAAAGTCCGACGGAATTATTTCGCGTTTCGGAATGCGGTTTCGGCCGTGGCGGGGCGCGCACGGTCTTATGATCCGCCGGAAAAAAGGCCACTTTTGTTTCAAATCGAAATCGAGGGACCGGTCATATCGCGATCGACGCGCGGCCGGTCGAGTTCCGTCGTGTCACGTGACGTCACCCAGGGCGTCGGGGTTTCGGTGGGTCAACGGGAATGGAGCGTCGAGGTGGTTTTTTTGTGTCGGGAGGGGGGCGGGGTGGTTTTCGATGCAGAAATAAGAGTCGGGCCGCGATTTGGCGACGAAACGTCTTCGGGATGGTGGGTCACGTGACGTCTTCGGTGGTTTTTATGAAAATTGGCCATTTTTTACACTTTTTTTTCCGTTTTATTCGTACTTTTCGCAGTAGTAATCCGTTGGAATTGGTTTTGGAGTTTTGAAATTTTCTGAGTCGGAATTCATGGTGTCGCGTGACGTCTTCGGTGGTTTTGATAAAAATTGGATATTTTTTATAGATTTTTTCTATTTTTTTTATAATTTTTTTAGAGAAATTCGTGTAAATCAATTTTTGGAGATTTGAACTTTTTTGAGTCAGAATTCAAAAAGTCACGAGATATCTTCGGTAGTTTTGATGAAGATTTTTTATCAATTTTTTCCGTATCATTTATAATGTTTATTAGAAAAATTTATGCAAATTGATTTTTGGAAATTTCCACTTTGTTAGTGCAGAATTTGTGGTGTTACGTTGATATATTTGAGTATTTATATAAACATAAAATTGAGAATTTTGTAAAAAATTGTTTCTTTTATTCATTCCTTTTGCAATAAAAATCCATTGGAGTTGATTTGAAAAATTTGAACCTTTTTAGGTGACGTTATAGGATATTTCAAAGTTTTACAAAATCAACGGCATTCAGCAATTTTGCAATCGAATCTTTCTGCTTTTTTTATACTACTTTTATTATAAAAATCTATTGCATGTAATTTCAAGAATTTTGATCCTTTTTAGGTCACGATCTTTGATGTCGCATGCCGTCATCAAGTTACGATTTTAGTACAATTAACAATACTAAAAACTTTCCCATAAAATTTTTCTATTATTCTTCTCAATTTTGATTCATCCATATGATAATTAATTTAAAACACATAATTGATAAAGACCATTGTCCACAACGATCACGTGACGTCATCGTAACATTCAACATTCGCACCAATCCAAATCAGCGAAACCGAACGTTTTCGAGTGAAAATTTGTTGTCGATTTTTATTTATATTTCTTCCGACAGAAATCCCTTTGAATCCAATTCGGGTCGTACCAGACGAGCCTATTTTCGGCAGGCGAAAGTATCTATTAGATTTAGTAACAGATAGCGAGTGTTCCGTTGCGCGAGACAAACGATATTGTCTCGTCATTTTCGAATCGAAAAATGCGATTCGATGTATTGCACGACTTGTTAATAAATTATTAGTTCGGATTTCGCAAACAATTTGCGAATTCGAATGGCAATGCGTCGCAAAAATTGACAAAAAATTTCGCGTCGGCGTTCGCGTAGGGCCACTTTGCTTTTAGAAAACGGGTAACAAATTTTTTTTCCGAGAACAATCCAAGGATTAATTCGACCAACCTTTGGTTGCTTTTGCGCACAAAATTTTTGATCAATAAGTGATCCTATCTCCGCGTGTAATTCTAAACCAAATCCACCCTCTTCGGGACGCATTTTCCGTCGACAAGTCGGCGTACAATAAGACTATTCGGATGAAACGGCCAATAATCCATCCTGTGTATAGTAAAGTATTGATTATGAGGTCCGAATCCAACAAAAGGGTAATTCTAAAACATACACGTTCCAGCCGATTAGGCCATGACTGTGAGTTCTGTGTCGATTTGGGTAATCGGAACGGGGACCGGCGATGTCCCTGTTTGACTTTTTGTAATGGATGTGTCTTTGGAGATACTCCAGACCTCGACGTGTTAACATTTCGAACGCCACGGCTGACCTCATTGGGTAATCATTTTGAATTATCATTCAACGTAAACACAATTCCGAGATTTATTTCATAATCATAATCAATTTCATGAACATAATCCCCGGCGACATTCTTTCCTTTCATTCATGCTCGGTTTCTTAATTATATTGTTGTTATGGGTATTGTAACTACAAAAATGGAGGGTCTTATCGCACATTCAAAGCATTTTTCCTTTGATTATTTATCAACTTTAACAACGTAACAATAAGAGTCATAATAATAACAAGCCACAACTGAAAATATCTTTGTTTACATTATTTTTTTTACAATGCGTTATGAGCAGTCACATGATTTAACATTATTATCATTGTGTATTGTATAATTATTATACATTGTATTATATTATTAACATTTTTATTAGAAAAATGTATTCGCATTGTATATATATAAAAAAATATATATATATAAAATAATTCGCATTATTTTAACAAAATAAATAAGTTATAATAAATCAGAATTAAATTTAGAATTAAACAATCATAAATTAATTTCGCAAGTGAGTTATGTTCAGATCATACAAGTTTATTTTTATAATTTAATAGTTTGGTTAAACGTTTCAGTCGAGAAACAAATAATCGTGTATAGTATTTTCATGAATTCGTAAGATTTAATTTAGTCAAAAATGAATTTACATTTTGGTGTACGTTATAGACTTGTCAAGGTATTTTATATTATTTTTAATTACATCTCTTTACAGAACAAAATATATTTCATGGCAGAGAAATTCAATAGATTTTCATTCAATATTGACAACAATAATATAAATATGCTTTAAGAAATGTGACCTTGATATAGCAATTTCTAAAAACACGGAAGATAAATATAAATATTTAATATCTAATTTAAGAAAAATATTTTCTCAAGAAGGTAAACAATACGTATATTTCATTGATACTACGTGTTTGTTATAATCAGTAATAAAATGTTACCTTTTTATAACTCGCAGCTTCGTTATGTCTTTATGCCATTCCATGTCTACAGTTATGTATGATAAATAAAATATTTCGTTTATGTCGAAAAGCTATTGCACCAATTGCAATCATAATAATATTTAATCCAATGTAATAACATAAGCAGTAAATTTAATAATAAAAATTCTAAAACAACAAATTATTACGGACTGTAAATCATTTTCAAATAAAACGAAGACTTAAATTTTTATGTATTTGATAATGTGGAAAGGACGGGAGGGGAAGGAAGCTAAACTAAAGTCATATTTTGTTTAAAACTTTTTATTCATTCAGTTTACAATTCATAACATAAATTACATTTCAAAAACATAAACAAAAAATAAATTTATTATTCCATACGATAATATTTATACTTACCTTGTTTTCTATCGATTTCTTATTTGTTGACAACACGAAGCAAAGGTTAAAGAAAAAGGTAAATAATAACAAAAACAACAACAATTTTGAAAGGACATTAAAGTCGCTTCCGAAGCGTTTATTATTGAATTAATTACAATTAATTGCCATTATAATTATCGACGCATCTGTGCATAATGATAATGAAAGTTGCCGCGATTGCCGCAAATAAATTGACAACTATTTGCGCGCGTGCAAGAACGCGCATCGAAAGGATATCGCGTGTGGTGTGAGCGTCGCGCGTTTGAATCGTCCTAAAGGAGCGGCCGAATTTGCATGGATTTGAACAAAAATTTCTCGCATATTTTTGAATTTCTGATACTCCGTCGGGCGAGCGGTTCTTAGGCCGGGCTTATCTCGTCATTGGCTTAAAGGCTTCTGCTGTCAGTTGATTATGAACTAATGCGTGTATATTTAAAAATGAAAGGCGATCTTGTTGATCGTTTGTATTATCTAATTCCAGTCGATCGTAAATCGCAAGGATTCAAATTTTATATCGCTTCAAAAGTAGACGTCAAAAAGAAATGATATTCCCCCGTTGTTCCATATGGAATTTTTACGATGATTAATTTCGCCTGGCTTTCTTTTCGCCACAAAGTACTCGACTACCACGTTCGTTTGTCATATATTTAATTTCGACATTGTGTTCGTTGAACTGATAAAAACTGCGAATGTTTCGCTGCAAAAAAGGAGGAATAAAAAAAAGAAGTAAAAGAGTGTAAGAGAGAGAGGGATAGATAAAAGAAGAAGAAAAAACATCGAAACGCAAGAACAAGTTTAATATTCATTCTTAAACATTTGACCGAACAACGTTTCTGAAAATTAAGAAGTTATCAAACCGAGTTTTCTATATCATATTGGAATTCGCTTAAATATAGTGTTGCCAGATTTAACTTGGCGAACTTTTCTGCACTTTTTTACGCTCTCCAAAGTTGTGCATCGATTCTCGCATCCCGCGAAACATTTTCAAACATCTGGTCAATTATTTACATCAAAATTGACGTTTAATGCTAACGGAGACGTTTATCGAATTTATTATATTCCACTTTAATTTGTGTTTATTGAAAGTGGATCCTTTCAATTAGCGTATTATTTTTAGCTCAACGAAATATTACATTTGGGTTATAACCTGAAAAGAGAAGGAGCGCGGCGGTGGAAGGTGAATTTGCATTGTCATCGGTGGAATAAAGAAACAGTTTCTAATATAAAATAAGTGTGTCGAGCATTTCAAATATTTTTAGAATCATGTTTGTTGTATGAAATGTAATAGATTCGTCTAATCAATTGAAGTTTTTTGTCGCAAGTTTTTGTGTACATTCGCGTAAAACGAATTCAAATTTCACTATGCAAAGTGAAAAAAAATTATTGTAAACTTTGAATTTCGACGCAAACGATGCATACGTAAAGATTTTTAATGTAAACAAAAACACTTACAATATAAACAAGGTTTTTTTATTGTAAACAAAAACACCTGGAACACCAACGAGGTTCTTTAATGTAAACAAAAACAATTCCGACGTAAGCGTAACAATTTTTGATGTAAATAATACATCAACAGCGAAAATTACCAACAGCCTTTTTTCGGTGTACTCATTTTGCAAATTTAATTTTATTTTAAAACTTTTATGAATTTGAACGTTGCAGCGTTTCGTTTCATGTCTTTTTTTCATCCTTAAAATAAAGTTGAACGTATAAAACGACTAAGCAATCAATTCCGGACTTTATTTAAGAAATTACCGCAACATAACTAACAAAAATATTAACATAAGCTTTCTAACATAAAACGTTTTGTACTTGAATGATCGAACATTCTGAAGCAACCTCGGACTTTTCTTGATCAGGGCAAAAATTCTTAATCCTCTTTAAATTATTCATAAAATACTTACTAGCTTCAAAACATCCCATTTCTAACTTAACTTTTCAGCAAAGTCCATCCACCGACATCCACGTCTTTTATATATAGAAAAATGCATAAAAAGTTATCATCTTTTTCTGTAGTGCCTTCTTTTTTCTTACGTCCTTTGAAAACGTATAACTTGTCATAATCCAGTTTAAGACTTATTGATTTATTTAAAATACATTCTGCGATTTTTTTATCAGAAAGAACGCACAAATTTGTTCGTTTTTATGTCAAATTATATTTAATTATTATCGATTTACGTATAAATCACGATAAATGGAAATGACAATTATTTATTTACGTTAATGTTTCAATACTTAATGTCATTTTGGATTGTTTTTGTTTTTCTTTATTCAACCTTTTTTTGTTTTGTCAACAACAAAACAAAATAAAACATCAAGTGTTGATAAATATTATTGCCAATTCTAAGAATGTTGTTATTCGTGTCTCAACTAAAGGTCAACTAAAGTATAACTCTAAAATAAATGTCACTAAGTCTAGTTAGATGTTACTAAATGTAACCAAAATAGATACAAAATATTTACAAAGTACATTATAATCGTAGAATCTTGCAGAATCTGTAAGAAACAAAAATCATTAGTTACAAAATTTATTTAGTCATTTGTTTATCGAACAATATTTCATATTTCTGTATATACCACGAAATTACTAAAATAGCGCTGTTATAACGAAGACATTCAATTACCTATCAGATAATTATATCATTAGGCGACACTTACGTCGGTTGTAGAAATAGCCTTTCAATACATTACCAGAATTCCCAGAAGAAGTTTCCACAAAACATCCATAATACAGCTTTAACATCCTCGCATCACTATAATAACCACCGGACAATTAGTTAAGACTAAACTGCTTTAGTAAGAATGAGTTAGGACATAACAATGGGTCATAATATCAACCCACCAATGATGGTGCAGTTTACTTACTTTTTTGACGTAAACTGAAATTAAATGTGAAACTTCGAGGTTAGGTTAGCATTATTAATATATTGCTCGCGTTGCCGTCCGGAAATTATGATCAAATGAAGTCCTTAAATCATTGTTTACATGAACAATGCTGTTCTTTAAGTCGTAAGTGTTTTTGTTTACATTAAACACAACTTGGAATTGTTTTTATTTACATTTAGAATTCTTTTGCGTATGTTTCAAGAATTATCCAGCGATTAACTCGTAAAATTTATTTACATCGCCCAAACTATGCGGATCCGTTTGCACAAAATGGATCATCCATTTGCGTACAGTTAATCTTCGTTTCTCATGTTTCTTATAATAATTACCAAGAAATTCAGCATGAATTATATTTACCGAACAATAAACGGGGTCAAAGTTCACTGAACAATCTTGTACAAGTTTTTAGCATGAAATAAGTGCTGGAAAAAAAAAGACAGAAATACCTTCGGAATTTATTGGACAATACAATAATTTTCGAATGAATTTCAGCGGTATATTTCACCACTCGACGGTATTACTCCATATATTTTCTATTAGGTTATTCCTTTATGTGCATGTGTTATACAATTCATAAATAACTATATTTAAATATCATTTGTACTGGTTCGAATATATTTGTTCATACATTATATATATATAAAATTTGTATTTTATATATACATATATATATTTATTGGACTTCGTAATGACAGAACGCCAAGTGACAAAGATTATTTTAACATAACCTTTAATC
>JABFQC010007044.1:0-10344 GCA_022817085.1 Psilanteris sp. ZL-2020
GTCATTAAGTCAGACGATGACTAATCGAGGCCGTACCATAATTGGCGCAATTTTGTGCGTACGCCGCATATGCATGCGGTCGATGTATATTAAACTAAGTTCTCCGTAAGCAAACCTACGTATAAGTAGCCACCAACAACGCCATTATCCGCAATTCCAATTATTTTGTGCAATACCCGTAATGCCGGGGATTAACCACAATTATACAAGGCTAATGATCTTTATGGCCGATACGAGCGTAACTTTGTTTCGGAATTTCGTGTAATCAAATTGTGTTTTGATTGAAGAGAAACGAGTCAAGACGGGGCAAATCGACCAATCAATCAGCGCGTCCTTCAGCCGTCGATCTGCAAATTTCTATTTCAAAATCAATACATCCTGGCCGGACGATGATCTTTGCTCGCTTGCAAAACGCGTCTTTTGACATGTACCTGCCGAAGTACAAATTTCTCAAGTCACTCGCGAGTTACTAGAAATTTTATATACAAATCTTTTCGTAACCCACGCGATACTTGACGAATTTCCACCTGGGTGAGGTTTCCGGTGGATTGGTGCAGTATAGGTGCAATTCAAAGAATATATATTATATATATGTATTTACTTTAAACCTTTTTATTTAAATCATTGAAACGAGCTAAAAAAATGATGAATTTAATTCCCCTTTTACAAATTAAAATCACATTGGTTATGCTAAAAGCTAAAATGATTCAAAATAATATATTTATTTAAATATAATAATTACCCCAGTAGAAATTAAGTCGGGCGTGCTTTATCAGTACCGCGACCCGGAGAAGGGTAGAATTTGGAATGCCCTATTCGGGTTCTCCTTATCGGGTCCATAGAAGGACCTTATCAGAAACACTCCTTAAATCATGATATAAGGTATGCCAGATAAGGTATATTATTGACATAGATTGTAAAGACGATGATAAATGATATGCCTTATCAGGGCCAAATCAGGATGTAAGTTAGTTTACATCTATTAAATGAAGCGGTCTTAATCAGAAAAGTAAGTCGAGAGTAAAATATTTGTTATATGGTTTTCTATTCCGGGCCATTACACTGCCATGCATAACACCCATCAATCCTTATTAGGTTGCCCGATAAGTTGCCTACATTCAGAAAATTTAAACTTAGAACATTGCTGTATGATACTACTTTGGAGACATTAAAGTAAAAACCATAAAATTATTGTTTTTCTTTGTAAAAATACAGTTTTTCATAAAAAAATGTTCTCTTTTTTTAGTAAATCCAATGTAGAAATTGCCAACATAATCCTAATAGATACAATTGATATTACATTAGGCCAGTGGTATTCAGGAATTGGATTCCAACGCTGGACCAAGGAAAAATCAATTATAAATACCAACTTTACAAAAATATTATATTAGCAATAAGCAATATTACTCAGTTGAACCAATATTAGCAATTGACTATTTCCCATGTAGAAATTTCCAGTCATCCTAACGCCGAACCATTGTTGGCCAAACCATGTATACAGATTTATGTCGGATACTACACACAGAGGATAAATATGTCGATTCAACCAAAATTTTGTTAGATTTACAAAATATCTGTTACATTTAAAAAATATTTGGTACATTTAACAAAATTTTGTGTAATATGAACAAAATTTTGGTTGAATCAACACATCTCTTCTGTGTGTAACGCCGTATGAACGATATAAACCAATGGTGTATTAACATTGCATACCAACGCTATAACTACGTTACTGTAATCAAAAAATAATCAATGAAACATGGGAGAAATGGGAGACACAAAGTAGAAATTTACTACTGGAATTACGCTGGAACAGCATTGACAACAATAGTTCAACGTTGTATACTATCGAATCAACGTTGGTTTACGCTTGAAATACATCCATGCAGAAAAAGTTAACGAACTATTGACATTTTTTGCCGATTAAAACGATGATTAAATGAATTTCGGAAATGTTTGCCATTTTTTATGGTTTACCTAAAAATATCTTTCAAATTTTTCAAAAACTAGCAAAAAATTGTTGTATATACCTTTTGATCAATGACTAGTCATTATGCCATGTCTAAACGCGTATTTTTAATTGATTTAAATTAATTATCTGCAAATGGCACGGAAATACTTCCATTCCAGGAAAAAATGTAAATATTCAACGGAGCCATTTTCGACTTTAAATGTCTTTAAACTCACTATTTCGGGTATTTTCAGACTTATAATAAGTGGTAATATCCATATGTAATGTTTGAACAAATTTGGAAGATTTTCATTTTTTGGCCAAAATTTTAATTTTTAAGATATACGTCATACAACGTTGAACCAATGTTTCGAACAAAATTTTACCGTATTTCACGTTATAAATTTCTACATAGGATGTTACACGGAGAATAATATAATTCAAATTTTACTGTAAAATAAACAAAACTGATCTTTGATGGAAGAAACCAATTTATTGCACAAATTATGATAAAATAATGTGACATAAATAAGAAAAAAAATGTTTATGCTACTATTTTAAATGTTTGGTTTATTTTATAGTAAAATTTCAATTATATTCTTCTCCTTGTATTATAAACAGTAATTTTTAAAATTCTGCTTTAATGTCGCCAAATGTGTGATATAAACAGCAATTTTAAGTCTAATTTTATGAGTGTATACGACAACAAAACTGTGAAATTAGGTCCACATTTGTACCATCTATACATTCTTCTGCATGTTAAATAGGTCGGTAACAACCAAATACCATTTGTGATTCAAAATATTAGTTGAACCTACGAAACAACGATTTTCCTCGAGGTTGGACTGTCTTCATAGTCGTAACGACTATACTCATAACAATTAGAACAACCGGCCATAAACATATTCATTTACGTTTTCACTTTCAATGATAAAACTAATCGGGTTTAAGTGTCTTCCAACTATAGAATCCGAACGCAGACACAGCGTCGATCGTGTAATAGAAACGACGTCGGAATTGTGATTAGCAAGTCACCGAAGAGCAGGGAAAGTGGATTTGGAATGAAAAACAGCGAACGGCATGAGAAAGGCCGAAATTTCGTCAATCCACTTTCGGCTGATTGGAACGAAATTAAGCGGAATAATCGAGTGAATATAGATGCCTGTCGGACATTGCATGCGAAGGAATTAAAGCGGGGGTACGGGGAGCGGGGCAGGGGACCGAAACTCGTCGACGGACGGGGAGGAAGAAAGACGAAATCGTGTCGGATGATTGCCGTGTTCGCGCGCGGAATTCGGGTTTATTATCCGCCGTTGATAATTTTCCGCGGGCGTAAAAAATTGCACGCAAAAAGATCGGCGGAAAATTGGTCGCTGACGAAACGTCGAACGGGTCGGGTGCTTTCGTGATCGCGGCAAGAGTTTATTGTCAGTCCGCGAAATAATGAGGCTGCAAACGTTTCGACCGTTCAAAGCCACTCATAATTCATGAATTCATAACCGCGGATCAAGAAAACCATGCGATTGGCGGCGAGTCGTCGCGCAAATCATGGACTTGGTATAAGCAGGAAAAAATGCCCCTCGTAACGATCTGAAATTTGAATCAGCGAGTTTAATGACGACAAACGGCAAACGGCAAAATTCATTAGTAATATGCCATATTGCGTTATATTATGCAAACCGTGTTGTACGTTGTAAATTATTTACGTCGCTCCAACCGCGACGCGGGCACCCCGAAATAAATGTATTTCTCGTTGGATTGCCGAATCGGAAAGGCAATCAAATAAATTCGGATAAAACTTTTAGACAACGAATTCGTAAGACGTTTCATCCAACGGTCGTATAAATGGGACAATACGGCTGATGTACGAAATTGCGCGCGTCAAATATCGAAATAGACCCTAATAAAGTACGCGCGATGCACATGCACGGCAATAAAAACCACAGATCTGGACCGCGTTAACATACTGGCGGAAAGCCTCGAGGACGTCGATATTTTCGTGTTACTTGTGACTTTTTAATACGAGTTTTTGTCGACACGCGAGCCAATCGCGCCTATAACACGGCACGGTCGCTCCTCAAATGTCCGCGGCTGTTTATTATATTATATTCGAATCGGATCTTGACGGCGCTAATGGACGCGTTGTCCGGTCTTTTGGATGAGCGCAACAACTGCGTTTCGTCGATATCGGCTATTAATGATAAATGAAAACACTTTCGGCGCGTTTCCAATTTACAAGAAAGTAATTTTTCAAATATTGCACTCGACATACGTACAAAACGCTTTTGATCTCTTGTCTCTGTAAATAATAAAATACGAACAAGGGACGGGGGGACGGTTGCTCGCGCTAATGAATAACCCAAATTGAAGCGCGTCATATCACGCAACGTCAACATTTTTATGACAGACGTAATTAAGAACTGTGCGGTCGCGCGTCAATACTTTCATCCCCGTTTTCATGCGACACGTTTAATAAATTACGAGTCATTAAAGGCTCCGCTCTCGGCGATTCCGTTCCAGTTAATTTCAGTGCAACGGGCGCGCGTTTATTTAAACATAATAACACTTTTCGCGTCGATGCCCCAGTGAGACGCCAGTTTATTCGCGCTTAATCCGAATCCGCGTCGCTGATAAATATGCTCCATCGGGATAAAAATTAACGGCAGTATATTTCAACACAAAAAATCATTCGCCTTTTCAATTCCATTTCGCTTGGCCGTGCGTATATTTATCAAACGGCCTCGCGCTTCATTTTGATTAATCCGCCGCGCGATAAACGCGCGCGATAAGTGCGCGCATTGTCCGGCCGGCAAAAACCGAATCGATCCCCGATTTTTGCCAACCCAAAGAGATTCGCCGAAAATTAGCGAGAATTAATTCGTCGGCGTTCCCAAAGTCCGACGTCCGCGCGCCGAAGAATCACTTTTAAGACGGCGATTGGCAAATATTAACTAGCTTAGCTAAAAGTGTTTTAATTTCCGACATTATAATTTCATTTTTTATTGCAAACGTCTGGATTTAAGACACTCGTTTGAGTATCGACGTTTCCGATTCCTCCGAATTACGAGACGATTAATCGGACACGAACTATAGACATATCGATATTGAACTTTGGATGCAAACAAAGTCGAACGGAATAATTCGCATAAGCCATTTCGAACAAGAAGGAAGAAATGGCTTTTCGAAAATATCGCGGTGGGATTCCGAAGCGCTGACAAGACGCTTTCACATGTATATGCACGAACGTCGCGGCCTACCGGTTTTTTGCACGCTCCTTTTTTGCCGCGCGCCTGTCTCTCTCTCTCTCTCTTTCACACACCCGTCGACACGCAAAGCACTCCGTCCTTTTCGCTCCGTGCCTCCGATCCTCGCCCTGTCTCTCTCGTCACGTATCTCCGTCTCCCTCGCCCCGGCGTTTCTCCCGTCGCTCTGTCTCTGTTTTCCTCTCTGTCGTTCGCCGTCTCCGTCTCTCCCATCGTTCAGAAATGACGATGCCCAGCATAATGCTAAGTGCCTCTTCGTGATCCTTCAAGGACCTGCTTTGCATTCATTTCGCGACTAATTTGTACAGCTTTTTGATTTTATCTTGCAACGTTTTTTCGCATTCTTTTTTTTTCCTTTTTATCCTTTTTCCTTTTCAATTATACTTTTTGCCAATCAATGAATTCGATACACTTTCGTACGAGCGAAGGTTGCGATGCGACGGAAAAAAAAACATAAAACAACGATTAATCCGATTTGGGTGACAGCGACGCGCGTGATGCGGTTTATTAAATTTACAGCCGCCGTTATTAACAGCTTTAATGGTCATTTTTTAATAGACGTCGCGGCGGATAATAGTTTTTAGGGACGCAGATAATAGGATAAAGATAAGACAAGTTCCACCGATACTAATGGAGTCCGGGACGAGACTGACTGTAAATTACCGCGGACCCGGCCACTGACGGCTATAAGGATTTTGAAATGTAATAACCGCTAAACCAATGAATCATCCCCGCTAAAGTCCAGTGGTTGGCGCGCTATTAGATTTGTATAATCCAACGGTAATTAGTACACGAATATTGAGGATTACGAGCGCGATCATAATAAATCACAAAATTATTGCAGCCGGCGCAAGAACGGTTTAATCAGCCGGTTACCGTAGGAGCGTGAAATCTGAGCGTTCGAGGCCAACACGCCGGCGTCGAGCAACCTCGCGGACCGCGCGCTAAACGCACAAAAAATCGTTCGCGCGTGACAGACGTCGGAACGCGGTGTATCGCTTTAATTACACGACCGAAAACCGACACGCCATATCTTTCGTTTCGATCGGCCGTTCGAACCCGCCACTCGCCGAAACACCTTCGCAGTCGCACGCGCCCCGAACGCTGTACGCGCGTCGTCGTTCCGCTATCGGTTTCGGGATCACCCCCGGTGTCGTTCTTTTGTGACGCCCGCAACGTCGGCATCGTCGGCGGAGATGCGGTGAGATCGAAGTTTCTATATTTTGGCAACTGACGGCCATTTGCCGGGACGAAATTGAAGAGCCCGAGGGCGAGTCGTGCGAACGGCGTACAATAACGCGTTCGAGCGACGGGGGGGAGGGGGTGTCAGGAAGACGGGGAAGATGGTCCCTGTTTGCCGAGCTCGCCTGTCGGCAGATTTTGCCTATTATGAAGCGACTCCGGCTGTTTCGCTCGACTAGACCAGCGGAACGTGACTTTGCAAAGTAAATTTAATCTCGACGGAAACGCGGACAAATAGCGCCGCGGCGCTGCAACTATTTGTTTACAGCAATTTGACGCGTGACAATTGTTATCAAACCACCGCTCCGGATATCGGACTTATCATTTGTGCCGTCGCAAATCACGGACAAAAGATTCGCGTTTCATAATGGCCGCGCGTTTCCAAACGGAATCGAAGCCGGTGAGCGACGGGGGGGGGAGCGGAGAAACGAAGGAAAGAGTCGACGCGATGAGTATCGCGATTAGACGCGACATCGTCGAGGGCGAAACGAGTGATCGGAGTCGCTTCGCCCCGCGTAACCAAACTGCCGGCCTCGGCGTATTGGATTTGTCTCCCGCAATTTGACGCGAAAGGGTACACCCCTCCCCCGCCGGCCGCAGACAAGATGGATCTGCTTGCTTACATCGACGGGTCACCGGCGAACAAATAACGCCATTAACCGGAGCGTTCCGGCAGCAAAAAATTTGAATAATCGCGGCCGCCCTAAGCGCGGACCCTCGAAGCTCCGACCGAGCTTTTGATTTGCGAATCGGCGTTTCATCGACCTTAGTCATCCGTCGAGGATCGATCGTCCGGAGGGCCTTTTGACAAATTGTTTGACAGATCCCGCACGAAAACGTAAACGCACGACAAACAATATAACGATTGTCTTGGCAAAGCGAGCGATCCCGGGTGCGCGTCTGTACGTACGCGCGTATACAGATACGTATGTGTGTGTGTGAATCATCCGAGCAG
Source organism: Psilanteris sp. ZL-2020 (assembly GCA_022817085.1). Taxonomy (NCBI): domain Eukaryota; kingdom Metazoa; phylum Arthropoda; class Insecta; order Hymenoptera; family Scelionidae; genus Psilanteris; species Psilanteris sp. ZL-2020. Next base: position 7,412 of record JABFQC010007044.1, read on the forward strand.
GAGATGACGGTCAACACAGCGTCAGCGGCGTGGCCCGAGGGCGAGCGGCGCGCTGGGGTGCGCAGCCACAATGCCAGATATTAAGCTTCCTATTTACGTTCTAAGTCAACAGGGCATGGAATTTCGCTTTATTGCCGGTATGTGCGGGATTCGGGGCTACGCGTCGTCCGTCCTCGTCGCGCCGGTCCAATACAGGGCGCCCGAATTTATGGCGACTCCGACCGTGAAACTCTTCATTTCGGCGCGCCGCGTCATACCGCCTTATTTGCTATTCCCATGTTTAATGTCCCCGAGCGGTTCTGATTTACGGCGCTTAATCAATTTTTGGCCGCCATTGTCCGTGCGCGCGCGGCCAAAAAATCGCACCCCTTCGAGTGCTTGCGCCAATATTATGTTAGTCGCGTTTATCCGGCGCCCCGCGAGCGCCGTAAATCAACCGGCGAATTAATGGCAAAAATGCCCGCGACGTGATAGAATTTTGTTATTTGTTTAGCACCAGCGCTTAGCGACGCTCGTCCGCGGCCGCAATTGTTTCGGCCGATCGCGCGTTCGGCGATCCGCGCAGCGGCCTCTGGCGGCGCTTTCTCGACGCGAATCCGCCGTCGTTGCCGAAACGCGCCTCGACTGCCTCGACGTAAGCCGTCGCACCGACGGCGCCCCTCTCGGCAATCTCCGCGGATTGTAAATCAGTTAGCGCCGGCCGCGCAAACGGAAAACGTTAACTCCGTTATAAAATTAATCAAGTCCTCTTTAGGTGTGTAATTGAGTAGCGAAATAATGTACAAGATAAAAGTTGAGAAACGAAATTACACGGGGGTAACGCTGTTGAAAAGTTTTTTGCCCGAATGAAATAAGCGAGTTAAAAGTTGCAAAGCCGGGCAATATTTTACCGGCGCCGTGAGAATTTATCGCCACGCGTAAATAATAATAATTTAGTTTATTAGCCGCACGGCCGTCTCGGTCCGGGAATTCAAATGAATTTAAATTGCATTTCAATTTTAATAATTTTATTCGACAATGCGATGAAATAATCGTAAATATTCCGTAAACTCAACAATCGCCAATAAACACGAGGCATAAATGTTCAGAAGCTGTTCGCCGTGCAGATTTTCTGCGGAGATTACCAGAGCCGAGTATAGTAATAAAACGCGCCATACCTGACGCTGTTATTTTAAAATAATGATCGAAATCACTGCAGTCGCGAAAATCTGCGCGCAACTTTTTAACCCCTTTTTTTCTGACGTCAAATTACTTCCGCCAACTTCGAGTGTTATGTATAAAATTAAATACAAATAATTATTCTATTTACATAATAATCTCGAAATCAACTCGAATCGATTATCTGCGCGCCATTACTCACTGCATTTTAAGATCTATTAAATTTTCTTCCCTTTCACTTTATTCTTTCCTTTTTCTTGTTTTGTTCCTTTTTTATTCATTCCTTCTCTGTCGTTTTTTTTTTTACGCAATAACAATTACGAACAATTTATCTTCGCTACAAAATCTCTCGAGTTATGCGAATTTTAAACATACTTCGACGATAAATTAACGAAATATAAGAATCAAGTTGCTTTATCGCGTAATAGCGAATTTTTCTAATCTGCGAATGTTTTATGCTCCGATAATGCAAACATTGTTCGTCGGCGTGCGGCACTTCTGCGTCATGAAATTAAAAACGCGCGCACGCATTAGCGTTTCAAATTTTATTTCGCGAGGGAAAAATGCACTAATGGAAGCAGACATTTGCGACATAATAAATCAATTTGGCTGGCGCAAACAGTTGCCACAGACACGGCGATATTTTGTTCCATTCGAAGAAAAGCGCGGACAGATTTACATATCAATGTAAATATATGTTTCCCTTTATTAACCACCTGAACCGTGATTTGAATGAGAATTTGACGCGAATGATAAGACGTGGGTCGAATGCATATTTATGAGCGTGCGTTCGGCGACATTTTCGGCGGGATAAAACAGAAAAGTCCGACGAGGGGACGCGATCGCTCGTGACAAATAAATAAGCGACTCGGGGCAAACGCACTCCGAGCTTATTTCATTTTCATAATTCTCTTCGATAAGGCTGTTTTCCTGGTACACGCAAAACGCCACTTTAAACAGATATTTTGCGATAAAAAATCCCGGACGTGCATTTTTTGAGGTTAATTCGTAGGTTCGGGGTCAGCGCGATTCGTGCAATTATTTCGGCACACGGCCGTTCCAAAACCAACGCCGAGACATTTGCGATTGGCAATCGGTACCGATTTGATCGCCGACGACGTTTTGGGCGCCAATTTTCCGACGCGCGGCAAGCATAATCTGCCGTCGAGCGGGCTTCCAGACTCGACCGAACGTGGCCCATGTGATCCTTGTGTACATTCGCAATGTAAACATAACCTAAATCGACGTCAGCCGGCTGGAGTGCTGGAACTGACCTTTGACCCTTGTCCGCTGGTGTTTACCTTACGAATTCGAAACCGTGATCCGATCGGACGGAATAATTTGCCCGACGAGTTCGCTGATTCGTCGGGACACAAGGAACGTCAAAACAACGATTAGCCGGTCGGCGCGAAAAGCGACGGTTCGTGCGCGCCACCGAGTGGCGCGCCAAGAACGCGCGCACCGCTCGAGGGCATCCTTCACTTAATCAAGGTATTAGGTTCGTTAAGCTAATTTAATAAGTGCTTATTCTTAACCCGCGTCGGGTCGCCCGCGCATGCGCACCCGTACCCGCCCGCGCTCGCCGGCGGATTAGACGAAGGGCGCTTTTCCTTCCGCCCAAAAATTGGCAATATCCGTTCGAATTCTTATTTCGCATCTTGCTTCGCGCGGCAGACATCGCGCGCGTTTTATTGAAAGCCGAGAGTCGGACGGAATGGTGCAAATAAAGCGCTGAAGGAGTGCGATTGATTCGTTTTTGCACAGCGGTTTAATTG
>JABFQC010007045.1:0-10344 GCA_022817085.1 Psilanteris sp. ZL-2020
ATAAGATATGTAAATATCTATTGTTAAAAGTTTAAACTAATAGGTTTAGTATCTGAATTATTTAATAATCTTAATAAAATAAATTCATAAGAAATAAAATAACGTAGGCAGTAGAGTTTGAAAGGAGACTTAAAATTGTAATATCAAATCTAGAACCTATTTTTAATCTCTTTAACCTAAACAGAAAATTTTAGACATTTCGAGGTTTAAATTAGAGTCTACATTACCATTTACCTTTAACAATTTAGAACCTAAATTTTTAAGGTCAAAATAGTGTTAAATTTCGACTCATATACATATTTATAATATGAATAACATAAATTCAATTTTTCAATAAGTTTTTTCAATAAGACAATACAAGATTACAAAAGAATATTGTTAATAAATAATATAATTGATATGAATTATTTCTCTGGTACATGGTAGAGGAAATTGTGTATATATGTACTTTTCATATTTATTAATTCTTTAATAGTTGACAAAAATAAATAATTTATATTACTTTTTCTATCTGCATTTTGATTCTATTGAAAAGTCAATACTATATCTATTATCCATTCATGTGAATTTGACCGTAAAAGGAAATTAGAACATTGAATGAATGTTGAATCTACGTGGATCAATTTAAAATCCATGTGGATTCAACTTTCTTTTGAAATGCGATTTAACTTACAATTTAAGAGAATTCCAAAATATCATAAAATTGGAAAATGTAAGTAATTCATATTGATGCCAATTTACCAACGTTTTGGATATTGGTAAGCAAATATTTTATAGTATTAAATATTAAAATGTATTTGATTTTATTAGTCCTATTTTTAAATTTTTAGTCATATCGTTACATTAAGTTGAATAATCCATTAATATCTATATATATAATAATATAATATTATAATATTATACAAAACATAATCTGTTATTTAATGTTTTAATTCTTTGATTTATAATTTCATAAATTCTAAAAAATAAAAATGTATAATTTAACTACACTCAATATACTGGTTTTACATTTATATTTTAATGATATTTGGCTCTGTATTATATTGTGAACAAGCCACATCATCCTCTTATAACGATATTCACTTATTTAATAGTTTCAAAACCGCGTAGGTCCTGAATGATTCGAGAATATACACGTAAATTATATATTAGTGTAGTTATTGAACTAGTATAGTTGTCATATTTTTGGAAAAGTTTATTATTAAATTATATACATTTGTAACGTGTAATTTTTATAAATATATTAATATAAATAATCTCTATTTTATTGGAATCAGATACAATGGTATTCTATATTTCATACGAATAGTGTAACATGTAATACACTATAAAAAGTTGTGTAATCTCAAAAACCTTATCAAATTCAGTATTAATTATGGCAAAACATATATGTTGACCTAAATATGTTACATTAGGGAATACTATATATATCTATATATATATATATATATATTATGCCATAATAGCCGGTTACCCTGATGGGATGAACTGTTCAGGGCCTTTAGTTTTAAGTAGTTTGCTTCTATTTTAAATTTTATATCTGTTAATGTTCAACATATTATAAGTATACACTGAAAGAAACAACCTTGCAATTTTACTAAACTACATAATAAAAATAGGATAAAGGTGCAAAAATTTGAATAAACGTTTGAAAATATTAATATACTCTTTTTTGAGCTGAATATGCATGGTAGCTTTTGTCTAATACTGTCAAGCTTGTAGCTATAATTTATTACATTTACATTATTTACTTACATTTTTGTGCTGTCTTTTTCAGTGTAATTACCGTTTACACAATATAAAAAAGTACTTAAAAATAAATTTGTTAAATTTAACATCTGTATATTTTATTTTGATTTAAGATGTTTTGTAACAATAAATAATGCTTCCTAAATCTTTGATTAATGTATGCTAAATTATTGTGGTAGAATTTAAATTTTGTTAATGGGTAAACTGCAATTCCCTTAATTTCAAGTAAACTGACACCTGACAAATCTAATATAAGTTCTGCATTAAATTATAAATATAAATACGACTTTCACTCACCAAGACACTTAAGATTAGATTTATCAAATGTCACTTTAATAGAAATGGTCAGAGACTGGATTTCTATACTATAGGGGGATGTTTAAATTCTTTACAGTTTGTAATTGTTTATTATTGTGAAATATTTATACATACCACATAAACATATTTCAACTTAAAAAATATATATTATTATTATTATATTTTTATTTCTTATAATTTGTAGTAAAATTATTTCATAAGTGTATTTTAGTTTTAGCACCGACTTTTATGAACATCCGTGAAAAATGCATATACAAAAAAATATAATACTGATTTTTATTAATGAAGTATTTGCCACTTCGGTTTGATTGTAAAGTAAACAATTTTTTGATCTTTTTTCATTTTTGTGAATGTATCAGTTTTATTAATTTATTTATTTTTTGCTGCTACGTACAGGTTTTGTTAACTGAACGATGATCTGTAATTCGTCAAAAATATAAATGGAAAATATTTTTATTGAGTTATTTTGAAGCCAATAGAAATGGATAATGTAATTGTTTTTTGTAAAGTAAACGTATTTTTTTTATGAAAGCGTAAAAGGTACACACTTTTGGGTTTAAATTATAACAAGTTAATTGTTAATTATTAATTAATTATCGTATACTATTTAATAAGTAAATTTCATTTAATTATAGTATTTTAAATGGTTGTAGTAAAATATTTTATATTCTGATTGGTTTTCAACATTTGTCATAGTGTCTTGATCTTTGTAAGTTCAATTGTTTATTATAATTCAGTTGTTACGATAAGATAAAAAAACATTAGTTTGAACCATGCCAATAAGCAGTGTTATATTAGATAAGTTTTAGTTTTTATTATTTAAATGTTAAATTTAGCAATTTTGTGTATCATTTTTTTAACTGATTATTGCAACATCTTTCTGACATCATTCGGCAATCAGCAATCAATACAATCAGTACTTCAAAGTACGAGATTTAAAATGATCAATGAGAATGATGACTGAAATCCCAGAATGATCAAGCAACAAATATGAATATTATCGCCCAGGATAGAAAATTTATAATAATTTTCAAAATATTTGTTTCCATATCCCTGCAATGTCATAATGTATAGTCATTTTCATTATATACCATATTTCTATGTGTAGTACATAAGAAAATAGCTCATATATATGATCAATTACAAAATAAAATAGTACATAAAATAAAACTAATAATAAATCAATTTAGTCAATTAAGCAATAAAGAATTGTAATAATAATAATTAAACAAATAATTTTATTATAAATGAAATAGAAAAATTATTTGCCATACACACAGAATTCATGTGCAGCTTAATAACGAAACATATAGTAATTGTATTTAACAAATTAAGTATAATTGATTATTTACGAAATTCTTTATCGTAAAAATAAATGAACTTAAAAATTACAAAAATTTGTTTAATTATAAAATGTAAACTTTTAATGTAATGATGAAAAACAATTTTTATTAAAATGTGAAAATTCAACTTCAAGTAATTACAAATTGTTAATTTACAAATTCATTGGCCATTAGTAAACTAAAAATACAAATTGTTTAAATATAAAAGTTCAAAACAAATACAAATAAATATCACTTTTAAACGTAAATTTTTTCATACAATCAACGAGATAGTACAAGTTCATATAAATCTAACGGTTAAAACATTTTACACTGTGGTTAAACAATGTATACGTACGTGTTGAATATATGTATATTGCGTATGAAATGCGTATGAAAATTTTAACCAATCAAGTGTTAAAATATAATAGTAAAAACTGAATTTAAAAACAAAAAAATGTTTTTATTACTTGGATCCAATGTGTGAAAAAAATGATTTTTTACTTATTCAACCATGCAACATTATTTTAACATATTTTATAAAACATAAAATATTTATAACAAAGATTATATATTAAACTTTAAATAATAAACATACAATCTGATTAAATCGCTTTATTATTTTATTAAATTCGATTAAATTATATAATCAATACACATATAGTATAATATAATAAACTTTAACCTTGCACGCTAAATTGTTTGATAAGTGAAATAATCAAAGTCTACTTTTAGTATTGTTTTTTTTGGTTTCATAATTTTTCCATAATTATACTGCTTTTTCGAAATTCTATGTTTCTATTACGTTATGAAAATAAATGTTCTGCTAAACATATATGGTTCATAAATTACAGATCATGTTATTTAATTTCAATTAAATTATATATTAGTTTATTTACTGCGATTAGTAATAAATGATCATTTACTAAATGATTATTAATAAATGTATCATTTATGCTTCAGATTCATCTTTACCGAATAAGGGTTAAAATTTAGATTAAAACAAATAATTTGTATGAATATACATTAAAATTTTGTATATTATGAATAATCATATATATTATGATATACATGTTATATTTGAAATATACTAGCATCAAAAATTTCTTTGGATTAATAAGGAAAATTGACAACTGAAATAATTAATATATATTAAAAATAAGCATTTAATACATGACAGCATTGATAATTTGTGCGCTTAATATCGGAATATTATAATACTGTTAATATAATATAAACAATTATTTTTAACAATATTTTATTCAATTACATATGTGAAATATGTTAACAATTACATAACAATCATTGGAATGTAAATTTTTGTTAAATCGTTTAAAACAACTAATATAACTATGTTTATTATCATCTTTATATTGCCATTATTTTTGCAGTGCTCTCATTACCCCTTCCAATTTTCAGTATGAATGACTACAGTGCGTAACTGGAATGATCGAGCATTCTATAAGGGTGGAAAATAATCATTCACTGACAAAATAATTAGTTTTGAATTATTAGCTCCTATGTTTTTTTTATATACTTTAAGATGTCAAAATTACAGTTACATTTTTGTAAACCAAAACGCATTATTTATAAATTATTAAAGATAATAAATGTTCTTAGTTTTAGCAATATGTATATAACATAAAATAATGATAGTTTAATAATGTTATAACTTCTACAATAAGTTTATCAAAAACATTTGATAGTCTTATAATTGGGAGTTACTATTATAGAAGATACAGAGTTGCATAATCAGAGTAGTTCTAGAGAAAGATTTGCCAAATGTCTTAAACTGTGCAAACGGGATAAACAGCAAGTTAATTTTTATGTACAGGAATTCATGTACAGGATTCTAAGGTTTGAGTTTATCTCTCAAATATGTTGCAGCATTGTACCTAACAATTATATATACCAAGCAATCCAGGAAGTACCTGCGTGCTTTTCAGATAGAATGAGTCTTATTTCTTTCTTCTCAACATAAAGAGGAATCATAAAGTAGAATTCAATGTACGATGGGGTACGTAGTCATGTTCTGAGGTATTTTCTAGTACGCTTAAACAATAATAGTCGATGAGTGGAATTATGGTAGTTAAGACTATTCGGGAGCATGAGGCAGTGGACAGAAATCTGCAAGAAGCAACGAAATGTTTGATGCAAAAATAAATTCTTCTGTTAATTGGATTAATTAACATCCACAAAGGATTTTATGAAACGTAACGCCAAATTTTTTTGCAGATCTTGCATTCTGAATTCGAATATTGTGAGATCATATTTCATACAAAGATTTCGTACAGTAAAAGTGAATGAATTTAAGATTTGGTTTGACATGGAATGTGGTATACTGAGAGAAATAGATTGTTGAATTAAACATCTAAACAGTTTCGTTAAGTATCTAAGATTGTTAAATCGAATAATTGCAGATTGTAGCTTCGACGACAATCCAGATATTCTATTCAACAATCTGGATTGTCAGAGATTGTAAATCGAATGTTATATTAAATGATATATTGAACATAACCTACAATATTTACAATCTTGACTGTTGAATTGAATATCTGTTTATTCATATGCATTATCTGTAGTTTAACAATCTAATTTTAATATCTAGATTGTGAATTTAACAATCTTTTCTCTCAGTGTATAGACCTTATAAAGGTTCGGGGGTTGACCTATTAATGTAGGAGAAGGGAGTAAATAATTGACAGAAATCATTGATTAAGGAAAGGGAGTTGAGAAGATGATAGAATTGACGGTATATAGCCGAGTCCATACGCATTAAGTTTCAATACAATCTGTACTATTGTTGATAATACCGACTAGTCAACGATATCTTCATATATACAGGATTCAGCTAATGACTAAGTATGTGAGAGATGTCTGTTAGGGAAGTTAATGGAAGAAGAAGAATCTAATTTGCATATTTTTGATTTGGTGTGTACTTGGTGGCAGGAGAGATGTTAAAAGATGTTAAGGAGAGAATTCAGTCTGTAACAAATTTTCATCAAATCTCTGTACCGTCCTTTGAAGTTATGTTTTGTAAAAGGTAGCTCGGTTTCGTATCCATCAGAATACATATTGTTTGATTTACGTAGGTTTTGGCTTTGCGAAGGCAAGTTTCTTTTTTAGAGGACGATTGTTCAGTACAGATATCACTTTAAGGAATTCTGTCCTTAAAAATAAGGGTGTACGAGATGTGCCAATATTTGAAAGGTAACCATAGATACGTTGAAATTATGTGCAAAATGGCAAGTCAGTATCCATTCAACACTAATTCTTTCGAATCAAGGAACAGAGATTATTAGTTGTAAATTTTGCTTTATTTGGAAAGCAAAATCTTTATGGAGATCCTAAATTATATTTATTGTAGATTTATTACTGTTTTATATTACATTATATTAAATGTTGTAATAATGAAGTTGTTTTGGTTCTATATATAGTCTACGAGAGAATATGTGGAAATATAATAATAGATATATGAATTTGTAATAATTGATCAAATTGTTTTATTCTTCGTTTTGCATTCCGAATTTAGTTTATATTGAAAATTAGAAACATAGATAATAAAATTATACATCAATGAATAATTGCCTATTTAAATTAGTTAATTATTTTTAGTTAACTATATACAATAAACATTTGTATATAATTTTCTAAATATTCACATAATATATAATTTAACAAAAACAGGTAATTTAATACTAATATTAATTTTAAATAAGAATTAGTTTTATATGCGCATATATTAATAAAAATACATATTGAAATAAATTTATCAAATGATAAAGACAATTAGTAATATCCAATTTTCATTGTTGTTATTGATTATACAAAATCAATTACTGTAATGTTTAATGTTTCATAATTTAATGATAATGTAAAACTGACCATTTGCTACAGTAACAAATTGCACGAATTTAGTCGATTACAAAATCAATGTATGATAAAAATAAACATTGCAGAACGAAAACTTTTAAAAACATTAAACTGACATGTGGTAGAAAAGCTTGGAGGCTCTGAACGGAAACCGATAATCAAATCAAATCAAAACATCATATTTTATTGTCTATATTTGATCAAGCTGTATTCATTATATATACAATTAAATTATGCATCGATATTTAACTTGTGCAAAAATACTTATGTTTGTGATATATGTAAACTTGCATTCGAATGTGTGTGTCTCTCTCATTTCGTATATGTATTATGATTTCTAAATGCTTATTTTTACAATATTTCCTTACATAATATTTATTAGGTAATGCAATAATAACGTAATATTTATATACATATAAAATATATATATAAAAAAATAAATATCTTTTTTTATAAAGATAATGTTACTTTGATAGAATATAATAATACTGATAGTTTTTTATTACAATATATATAGTCTTATTATATTAATTTTTTTACAGCTAACTAAAGAAATTAGCGATAATGCATTAAGAAAGAAAAGTAAATATAATTTTAAACATATGATACTAATAATAATTATTAATATTAAAATCTCTCTATAGCTTTTATTATGTGTAAATCTACAAAAAAGTCAAGGAAGAAGAAATGAAATAAAATAAATTAGTAATATCGTATTTAACAACAGATGATTTATATTACTATATATCGTTTTATTTAGAGTACCCATATATGCCTAACGTATGATTTTTATATGTATAAAAATGTTATTAACATGATGAAAATGCACTCAGAGCAGAATAACGCATTATCGCAGTTATTTTTTGGCATGACGGGAAGGATATTGTCTTCAACTGTTAGTAGCTAGATTAGTTTAGGAAAGTGATAATAGCGCTGCCTTGTTAATGGCGCCAGGTGACTCCTTGCGTTCATAAAAATTCTCATTTGGGCGCAAACGTATAATCTCGTGAAGGATGAAATCTCTACGATGAACTATTTTATTATTTTATCAAACACATTATATCTTGACCCAGCTATACCTTAGATTAAGAAAATATGGTTTTGTTAAATAAAGTAACATTTTTTTGGTTTTAAATAAATAATAAAATAAAAATGTTATACTATAGTGAATAAACGTATACGTATTTTATTAATTATTATTAAATAATTATAATTAAATTATAATTAAATGTTTTTACCATATATCGTACAAAATTTTGCAATGCCAATAGTTTATAATTGTCTTTTCGTGTGTTTTTTCATTACGGAAGGTTGTATATGATCAACAATAGTATAACAATAGTATTATCATAATAAATGTATTAAATAAAATATTCATTAACCGATATTAAATATTAAAAATTGTTTGTTAATATAAGAAATATCTGTTATTTCGTATTTACTTTTTTTGTTTTAAACTGTAATTTATGTCACATTTGTGGTTTAATTTTTTTATCGTTTTGAAAACGAAATAAGTATTTTAAACACGCAGAAAAACGTCAATATTAATAATGACTGAAAGTTCAACAAAATTATTAATGCAATATAAAGGTTGAATAAAAAAATGAACTTAAAAATTACTGAATTTCAAAAACATTGAGTAAAATATAACAGCATTTTAACGATTTTTACTGAGTAACTCATTTTTAATTGATTTTGTTTTTTGCGTGTAGGAAAAAATGTGATTTTACATTCTCGTAGTACGAACTTTTATAAAAATCAGTTTTGTGTGCAATATTATTAATATGTTAATTAAATATAACCAGAACGAATGTTTTTATTTTATATGTTAAAAGTCAATAATTATTTAAACGACAATTAATTTTGAAGAATTCAAATTATCGTAATAAAAAAATCTTCAGCAATTTCATATAATACTGGGCGTATTAAATATATATTCATTCCACTAAATTATCATTAAATTTCTTTCAAAATCATTTATTCTAGTTAAGAGTATTATAAAATTCTAACTTCACGTAAACTTAAAAACTGTAAAACGAGTGTATAAAATTAATTTCTCAAAAGGCTGAATGATATCTTGTAATTTCATACATAAATACTTAGAGCAACTCCGTCAAAGTAAATTTCGAGAAATTATTCCGATTTATGAAGAGAACTCAAGGCAAAACTTTAGAATTGGCTAACCAGTTAAAGTGTAGGGCAGTGATGGCATTTCTTGAAATACCACTCACATGTACAATCAAAATTCCAGAAATTATACACCGGACGAAGAGATGTTCAAATGTAACTATAAAAGATTATTAATATTTAAGATTCTTTTTTTAGCGTTTTAAATGTCGTTTAAAAGAATATACCATATTTTTCTATAAAGCAAATCTTTATTGAGATAATAATTATGATAATGTTAATAAGCATTTTCGTTTTTCTTTATTTTATGTTTCTTTACTAGACGAACATCTAAATCACCTTAGCAAAAGACTTTGTGCTGAAAAATTGTGTACATTTTTTCATTGCATATAAAATTAACTAGCTTCATTCATGAAACTTGTTTATGTCAATTTACCAATTTAGATTAACGTGTATAATATCCTGTAAAATCTCGTAGAAAAAAAACAACCATATCAAGTGACTTTCAAGAAGTCACAATTGAAATTCATCGTGATTAAACGTAATAATTGATAAAGCGATGCTAATTAAATTAACCCGAGCAACCGTAAGAAAGCTGCTAAATATTGATAATTTTTGATCAATAAACGTGCAATTACATTTATTTATCATGCGCAGCAATCGAACTGGAATCTTAAAGTGCTTGTGAATAAATTGTAATTTTGCATGAAATCTTAAACGCGCCGCTCATTTACATTTACGTGACGTACAATGAGATAAGATTTGCGACATTGAGACAATGTTCGCGATGAAAATAACGACTGATCGAGGATCGCGTCAATATTTACGCAGATCTGCTAATATAATGTAATTAGAATTGGGTTCGCAGCAAATTCTAACCCGATATATTCTTTCAAACAATATAATAAAAAATATGTCTAACTGTACTGAAAAAAGACGTTTAAAACAATATACT
>JABFQC010007046.1:0-10344 GCA_022817085.1 Psilanteris sp. ZL-2020
CTTGTGGATTTAGCAGCATAATATATATAATATATCCATTAACTTAATATAGATTTTGTAAAACTAATAGTATTATTAAAAAAATTGTATAGCAAAAAAGAAATTTCAAATAAAATTATTGTATAAAATTCTTACGTTAATTTTTAAGATATGTTTGTGAATTTTATATTAATGAAAACATACTGTATAATATTTTTTTAAGTTATATTAAAATCATAGTTACTTTACTCGATTGAATTTATATATATATACACACTTCAATGTTTATTAAACCGTATATTAACCTTCTGTAAGCGACATTGCCACATTTTCTACACTTTCGTTCCGTATGAATTACACCACTTGAAAAGACATCCGCGCAATATTTGATAACAAGTTTTTGTTGTTTTTAAATCCCAATCAAATCTTGCATTTCATAAAATAAATATTAATACGACCATAGAATGGTATATACCTTTACATATGTGTGTGTTCGGAAATCAATAATAGAAGCGCTAAATTTTATTTTAAAAAAATTCACTTTCAATGTTTAAAGAAAAATCGTTAAATGTATATGTAATATTGGCTTATAATTAATATACACAAAAATTGCCAAACAAATATAAAAGACATTCTTTGAGACTTCTTAGATTTTATCATAGATAACAATTTTTTTTTCATATCACTGTCATATGAAAATTGTGCATATTTTATGTTAATAAAAGAATAACACATTAATTAGGACACATTGCTAGACTGAATGTACGGAGCAGAATTTAACGTTTGAATGCTATGCTTGAAAGTGCATGGGATTATATTATTTTATATGACTACTCAGATACTTATTGTACAAATTGCTTCCTGAAACATATTATAATATTATAATATTTATGCCGGAGTATGTATGAATTTATGAAAGAAAGAAAAAGCATAATAATAAGTGTTATGTAACAATGGTTATATTATTAATGAAGCGTATGGATTGAGAACCATTATTAAAAACCTTTTAAGGAACAATAACATATCCTTAATTGTCAATATTTATTTCTTCATACAATTTCAATTTTTTTGCAAATTCAAATAATTTCCAAAACACACTTTTATCTTAATTCTATTATTATTTAATGAAATATTATTTAAATAATATTATTTAATGTAATATTGTCAATCATATATTAAAATGTAATTTTAACTCGATTATAAATTTAACTCGAAATATATTATATATATTAATATATATTAATATATATTAATATATTATTAATATAAAAGTAACAAGCATTCACAAATTAAGATTTTATAATATCCAAGACACTGCTTCAATGGTTTAACATATTAAATTTTATTTAATCTTCATATTTTTGTTAATAAAAATTAACTTCTAGATACTTTCTACTTGTTGACAGATGTAAAAAAGTTGAAACAATCAATACAGATCAACGTATCTAATTTGAATTTGACGATGGTTTTGTCTATCTATGTTTAATTTTCATTCTTAATTTTCATGGATTATTAACTTTTATACACATTAAACAAATATAAGTTAAGAAATATGTTTTTAATTTTACACAAATTGTAAATCAAGGAAACACTCTTTTATAGTAAATTATCATTTGTTTAAAATAATAAATAACAGTAATGGAATAAATAATTTGTATGTTCAAAAATGTTCTGCAAAAAATGGCATTTGCTGTAAAATTTTGCATTAATAAAATTTATTTTTTTCTAAATAAATAAACTATACAGTTAAAATTAATATTATCCATATTAATAATGATATTATTACTTGGTTTATTAAATATAAATTGTAATTAATGTTTGACTTGTTATTTTGATTATTCGAAAAAGCAAAACCGTGTAATTTGCGCATGAAATATTTACGTGTATTACATAATAATATTGATGATTTGGAACTATTAGAGTATATAAAACATAATTATATTATAAATAAGTGTATAACTATGTTACTACTACTTAATAAAAATGGTAACAATTTTATTATCAAATATTAGATTGCAGACGAATAAGTTCTAAACTAAAAATATCAGGTTGTAATTAATGAAAACCACATGAATATTTTTCTATAATTTTCATCACGTAAATTCTGTATGTTGCAATTATAGCCTAAAATATTACATTCAAGATTTGTAAGCAAGGCCACAAACTTAACAAACTTTTACATGACTTAAAATTAACAATAACAATAGATATATAAATAATAACAACCATAACATTCTTCTTCGAACTGTGATCATTGTTATTATATTTGATAAATAGGCTTCAGTTTTATACAGAAAAAATTGCATTAAATTAAATTGTATAATATTACATTGTCAACAAACTTAAAAATTATACCATATTCTTAACAAATTGATATATTTTTAAAGAACAATAAAGACAATGGTATTCATAATTAAATTTAAAAAAGAATAATTTAGTAAAATTGTTTAACAAAATATAAAATTTAACTAATATTAATATGTATTATTTCTGCAAATGATACATTTAATTGAAAATTAAAGAAATATTTTTAAAACGAATTAATATTTAAGCGACAATTTTTCTGCACAATATAAACAGTCGAATAAACTTAAAACATTTTCGTTGACATCATATTCCATATGTTTATCAAATGAATCATCGACAGGGCTCCACATTAACTATAGAAAATGTCTATAATCTAATAAAAATCTCAAAACGTAATTAATTTTTCGGTTGATTAAATTACTAATATTAATTACTATATACAATTTTATCATATCATTTTCCTTAAAAACTTTTTCAATAACAATAAATACAAGTTTTCCTGATACATTAATTTTACGATATAACCAAGTAATGTGTTCAAAAACAGTGTTAAAAAAATTCTACTAGTTTAAATTTGGCACACTAGTATATTAAGTGGAAGCGAAATATCACGTATATAAATCAGTCTTTGTGAGACTGATCATTTACTTTTTTTCATATATTATGATTGTCTATAGGCATATCGTATATACCGCTTATTTACAGTATTCCTTTCATCATGAATGACTTATATGTATGAATTCGCAATTATTCAAATATGACATATATTACTTAGCCTAAATTCTTGCCATAATATTGTTGAATAATTATAAAACTAAAAGTTATTTAACTTCATATACATTTTCTTATATCATATATTGTTGACAATATCTTTATAATAATCGATGAAAATATTTTATTTGCGTTTAAAATATCAAAATAATACGTCTATATTTTATATGAAAAAAGATTAATTAATAATATATAATATGTTCAAAACTATACAGCTTTTCATATAAAACATTATATTATTTTTCAATCAATGGAGTCTTATATTAATTTAATGTATAATAAGATAATAACAATTTTTTTTTAATTTTTTGTATATAAATTTCTTTTCAGTAAATTGTTACTTAGACAACTATTTAAATTAATTGTATTTAAATAAAATTGCATACTATGAATATTTATAAAAATAAGCTATATGAAAAAATTGACATTCAGTCATCAATATATTTTAATTATTATTAAAATTATTATTTTATTATATATTAAATATTATATATACAATATTTCTAGATTAAAAAGAATGTGTATATCAATATAATGCATATATATCAAAAGACAAAAACAAAAAGTTTTGATTTCAAACTAATTATGCCCTATCATGATTCATTCGTCAATCATAATGCATGAAAACAAAATTATTGTAATAACAATATAATTCAAATTCGAAATAAATCGATAAAATAATGTTTATCTCTGAATTTTAAAATAGAAACAATAAAACTATATTTTCATATAATATTTACTACATATGTAGCAAAGCCTGCTGTTTTTCAACAATATTGCACGACCATTTCTGTATTTGGATCACATTCTATGTTATAAAGTTACAATGACCCACATTAAAGAAAAATGTGATGTTTCAATACGCCTAGTCCCTCAATACTGTCGAATGGAAATGAGCAAATGGAAGTTTGAGACTGCAACTAACGTCATAAAAGTCTTAAATAGTATAAAAGAAATGGCTTGAAATTAAAAATTATTTACATTTGCCGTTTGTTCTATGATTCTTTATAATCGATTCTTTTCATAACTATAATTTTTAATTTCATCACTGCACAAAATTCTAAGGTAATGAATGACAAAATTATAACTCTCATTGCGGTTGTAGGAAACATTAACTGTTTCTACGCGATAATAATAATTCTGTATTGGTTTATTGCAAATAATTAACTAATGAGCTTGTCTTAAAAGGAACAATTTCAATAATATAACTTTGTAAATCCATTATGACAGGGATACATTAATTGTGATAATATACAAAAATATTCGTTTTTAAATGAATAGGTGTGTTCGATAGAGGTGTGCGGTAATCTGAGAGAAAACGTTGATAGGAAGAACATTTATCACGCGGGCCTAGCCCTGTAAAAATATACTTTTTGTTCCTATATCTATGCACTACGCACACAAGAATCACACCCAATTTGCATTAAACCCATGTTTGGGCATCACCAATGCACATAACTTTCTTGTACGATATTTAATATTGTATGTAATTATATTATTTTGCTCTCATTTTAAATTAATAAGCAACCAAACCAAAGACAGATAATTCATTGTTATTTAGAAAAATATTTCGCTCGTATTGCAACCCCCTATAGCTTATCACGCCGCTTTCAGATATAGCTCATCTACATTTTGAGTTTCATTTAGTATTTATAACTTCAGTAAACAACATTTTGAATACGAAGACGACTGCAATTTAATTATTATAGATCAAGGCAAATGAAACAGAAATGAATTCTTGTGGGTAAAAATTCGACAGATATGGCTAATATTACATTTGACAACAGTTCTTTTTATGAATAACGATATAGAATAGGCACTGAATTTGTCTCATTTTATATAACTAAATTATGAAACGCTACTCACATATGAGTGGATATGATTTTTACTTTTTTGATTCAAATTATTTCAGTCAATCCTAAGTTTATAATTAAATTAATTGTAACTAAAGGATTATGTACAATTTATTAAATTTAATTATTTAATTGAATAACTATATATTCAATACTTTACTCAGATAACAATTCAAACCATATATTATAATGAATCATAATCACCCAAATGTGACTATTACTTTAAAATTATGATAAAACCTTTGACCTTTAGCTTTTCGGCAGAAAGATCAAATAATAGATATTATCAATTAATCATATATCGCTTATAAATATGCAACGAAATATACGCCAGTTGAGGACTATTGATAACATTGCACACAGAGGTTTGTCAGTTTAGACATTTGTACACAAATTGACTGATAAGACTAGCAGATCATTATATAACTTTTAATTACTTTGATTCTATACATATTTTCGGTTATTTTTAATTTGTCCCTTTAACACTAATTTTATCAAATAAACGAGTTTTATTAAATAAATGCAATTATTAAATAATAATTAAACAACTTGCAATAATTAACATTATATAAATAATTATATTTAATATTTATTTCATGTAACAAAACTGCGATAAAACAAGAATCACTGGCTTGACCGCAGTTCCTTTACAAATAACGTGATAAATATTTCCCTCTTTAACAAATGAACAACAAAAAAGTTAATGTACTGCCTCAAATTGCACATTATTTTTATACGATGCATATGTGACTATTTAAATATATATATTATATATACATACATATATATATATATGGGTAAGTGACAAAATACATAAGTGGAAAAATTTATAACATTGTCAACTATAACTATATTCATTATGAATATAGATATACATTACAGGGTTATGTAGTTTGACAGTTATGTATTTTGTCACTCACCCATATATATATATATATATATTACATTAAAAATTGTTTTTTATTCATAATGAGACAGATTCAGAAAATTATGAGTGGGTGAATATATATATTGATTTATTTATAATTATATATTTATATTAAGTAGAATATAGCTATATTTATGCGGTATATATAATTTGTTTCTTTTCAAATATATTATAAATTTTCACTGATGAATAGTAATTAAATTTATCTCTATACATATCTACAGGAAAATCTAATATAGATCCATTATAATTATTAAACTCTCTAAGAATGAATATTTTTAATCATTCGCAACATTTTTAAAGTATATCAAGAATCCGATTTTACGTCCAAAATGTAAATTCTACTAAATTACTTTCACGCCAATAAAAACGATAAAAAGTGATCGCGCGAACTCATTCATTTTTCTCGCTCGTTCGGCTTTTGTTTGTTCCATTGATACATTTCCTTCTTTATTATATATATATTTATATATATATACTGATATTTATCGCTCTTTACTCTTGTAATTACATATACATTATTACAGGCCAACGAAATGTATTTATAAAATTATATATTGTATGTCCACATTATTTACATACACCATTAATGCCACGTACAAAGCTCACTGTAAAATAAAACATTTATAAAATAATAGTAAAATTGTACTTTTTAAAATTATACATTTACACCCAATCCCTGATAAAATTTTGTATGTATTATTTTTATACAACAATTAAATAAATGTTTAAAGAAATG
The DNA here is from genome assembly GCA_022817085.1 of Psilanteris sp. ZL-2020. Classification (NCBI taxonomy): domain Eukaryota; kingdom Metazoa; phylum Arthropoda; class Insecta; order Hymenoptera; family Scelionidae; genus Psilanteris; species Psilanteris sp. ZL-2020. The sequence continues at coordinate 6,578 of JABFQC010007046.1, forward strand.
CATGTCTAATAACGTTAATTAACAATGACAACGAGCATTGCGCGGAGCAAAAACTGGATATAAAAATCTCACTCTTTCTTTACCCATTACCACTTGTTCGCTGGCCCGTAAATATTTGATTTTTTATTGATCTCGCTTATTATTGCTTGTCTATTGCAATACATCTACAGAACTTGTTTTGGCATTAATGAGTTTCGAACCCTGAGCAATCGCAACAGGAGATTAAAAATTTCTCTCCGCGCGTGCGCATTTTAGACATAACAATTCCAAAAAGACGTTTCACTTTATTTCATCAATTAAACTGATTTAAAAATATATGTTTATGTATATATGAATATGTGTATCTATATCTATATGGATAAACAGAAATTACTATAAATGTCAAATACTCCAATTAAACTGATACTTATATTTATAATATTTATAAACTAAGATTTAATAGTTATGAAGTTTGTCATTTACAGTATTTGCCATTCACATATACATATCCCTACACGCGCACACATGCCCACATATATAAATATATATTTATATAGGTAGGGGACAAAATACGTACTGTCAGGATACATACCCAGATAGCATGCTGTACTTTTTGTAACACATCTGCAACTTTTATGCTTAATCATAATGGTTGCAGATTTGTCACAATGTGTACTGCATGCTATCTGGATAACCCTGCAATGTCTATCTATATTCATAAGGAATATATTTATAGTAAACAACGGTATGTATTTTAAATGGTAAATATTATGTCCCCCACCTATTTATATATATATACATATATGTATATATACATATATATGAACAATGATAATAATAATAATAAACATAATAATAATAATAATAATAATAATAACAAATCTAAAATAAAGGTCGCTTTCATAAAGCAAACCTCAAATAAATAGTCGAACATTTGCCACTTTGGTGTGCCACCTAGCGGCAGCCTTTGTAATTTGCCTCTCGCTTAATTTTCTTGTACCATTTTTTTGTTACTTTTTCCATTATTTGTAAAAAAAATACGTAACATCGAATTTTCAACGCTGGTTATCCCCTGATCTGTTTTACATAACGCGCATTCTCACCCCAGTCACGCCAACGTCGACGTCGTTTGTCTAAACTACTCATTCGGTCACTAGACAAAGGGCGCTTCTTCGTCTTAACGGCATTATCAGACCGTACGGATGGCGTCGTACCCTGTGCATGGTTGTGTATTTGGCTGTGATTGTGCGTAGTGCTTACACCAGCTAAATTAAGCAACGCATCGGCACCTTCGGCTATTTTCCTTTGCTCATCAAAATCGTGACTTATGTTGGTCAAGTTTGATTCTCGTTTACTGCAATTATTAAAAGTAATGTATTATTATTAAAAATATTTTTCTCTGATGACATATTAAATCTTATATTTAATAAACTTAATCTAATATATTATTCATGAAATTGTAATTACATAGAAAAATGTTTCATAAAAACAATTATTATTTTTGAACAAAATAATATTATAAAATATTTTAAAATAAACATAATATTAATAAATAAAAAATTATTTATTAAAATTAGATTTGTTACAATTATAAGTTATATTTATATAAGTTAATAATAAGTAAACTTCTTGTAAAATATAATAAACTAAAGCAAATTTTTCCATTATGTAAATGACTATTACTTTTTTTACTTATATTTTGTATTGATTTATATATATAATTTCTTTTATTTACCAATAATACAAAAACATATAGACAATTATTCCCTTATATTACCATTTGTTTATATATATTAAATTTATAATTTTTTATTATTAACAATATGTAAAGGATTGATAAATCGTTTAATGGATTGATGTAGTTGTTGTTGAATTGTGTTACCAAGGCTTAACAATTTCCCTATTTAACCATTGATTTGTTTAATACATTGATATGCACAATATGATTAACGTTCCATAAAACTGACAGTAATATGTAACAATTTATAAATACAAATACCGTAAATCCATATGCAAACCTACTACAGTATTTCTGGAAATAACGAAAAGTGTTAAATTTAACCTATATATGTAGTATGTACTTATGTATATTTATTGATACACTTATTATTTTATTCATTGTTATGTGTATTATGTATGGTCAATTTTTATAATCTAACTAATTAAATTAAATGAATGTTAACTTCATTGTTAAACAACATTGTTCATATGTTAAACTAGTCTGTTGATATATTATTCAACATAGTATAAATTTGATCTAAATTATGATAATTTTTATGATAATTCATATATATAAATCAATATTATTATTTATAATTAATATTTTAAAATGTTAAAACTACCTTTCAAGTTTAATAGACGTAATACAACTATATGTGTGATCCTCACTTGAACTTCTTGTGATAACTGGGACTAATTTATCACATTCCTGTGACTTTTTTTTACGATCTAAAATAATCAATTTATATTACTCCAATTTTGATATTTCCATAATACATTTATGTTTTAAAAATAGTTTATAATTAAATTTAATACCTTTATTGTGACTCAAAATAATTGGTCCATGTTTAAAAGACAGCATAGCAGCTGCAGCAGCATCAACATCGCTATCAAATTCTGCATCTATGCTATCGCAAATATTACTGGAAGCTAGACGTTTCGATAAATAAGGAAACAGAACAGGATCTGGTAAACGGTTATTCAAATTTTTCTTCTGTGCTTTCTCCGGGGAAGAAATATTTTGGGCCGTTGGTGGTGGGAAAGGAGCTCTAGATAGAGCTTGAATTAGATTTGGACGATATTGCGCATCTACCATCCACAGAGAACCTTTGCCCAAATTCTATAAAAGTTGTAAAATTATTTTATACATTTTTGTGGTATTTTATAATATATATATTTATCCAATTAATTGATCAAGTAACTAAAAACTGTATAAAGGACTAAGTAGTATTAAATTACATATGATATTAATTTTATAAACTAAAGAATTTTTTGTACAATTTAATATATAAAGCTATATAATAGAAATAATTAGTTATATTTTGTGATTACTAAAAATATTATAAAGAATATATTATTTTTAATGAAAATGTGATCAAAAATTTTATGAAAATATATTTAATTTATACTTATAAAATATATTTACTTATATTAATCTTATATAATAATTGTTAGTTTACAAAATACAAATGATTACTATTATTTAAATACTTAAAACTATATGTTAGTATTATATATGAATAATGTTTTACATTATAATATTAATTTTAAAAACTTACTTATAAAAAATTTACTACATTAAAAATCCATTGGACAAGAAAATAAACCATTGGAATTAAAATAAACTTTATATTGATAAATAAACATTTGAATATCCTGCAAATATACTCAAAAATAATAATGTATGATTTGATATTAATTAAAATTTAAAAAAAAAATTGTTGTTGATACAATTTTATAATCATTCATGAATATAATTCAGGTAATAATAGCTTTTTGGAGAATATTTACCAGTATAAATAGTTTAAAACCTTACTTTAATTATAAACTAAATTAAGACTATTTATTCCACACTTTGCTAGTATAACAAATGTAAAATCTATTATTTATCATTGACCACATAAACTTTCATATATTTAAATTTTAAGAAAAACTTTGTAATAGTTTTAATATAAAGAATATATTTATATATATTTCCATAATAATATATATATATATATATATGGGTCTATGTCAAATTCCCTACTTTACAAAAATCCCAACCCCAAATATACAATGACAGGTATACC
>JABFQC010007047.1:0-10343 GCA_022817085.1 Psilanteris sp. ZL-2020
GTTATATAAATACTGGATATAATCGTATAATTGTTTGATATTTAATTCATCACTACATATTTTGTAGTAGTTATTTGTGTTGTTATTGTTTATAGTCTTGAAGGTTATAAAATCACACGAATTGTTACTTTAGTTTCTATTAAAGCATTTTACATTGTCAATAAACCAATAAATAATCATTATATAATACCGTTAGACTTGTTAAATCACTGAATTACTCGATTTTACAATTGATTTTTCGCAACAATGGAAAACAATATTCAATATTATTATTGAAAGTATAAATAAACCAAGCAACGTTTTCGTGGAATTTATTGAGAAGGTTTAAGAACTTTGGTTGTGTATAATACTAAACGGAAATAAATATATACCCGCTTTGACAGAATGTTTCCATGCTTTGCCAAAGAATAAATGAAAAAGGACACTAAATGTGTAAAAGCACAAAATAAACCATTTTATGTTTACATTTTTTGCATCCTTCTTTAATCCATTATTAAATTACAATTTGAGACAAAAGGCTGTTTTTATTACTTACTGAATTCATTTAAGATGCTGTTCAATATCAAATTCCGAGAAAATAATTGAACTAATTTGCAAAGCATTTCTCAGTTTGCGAATTTTTCTACAATTATGTGAATTAGAATCCAAATAAACGTGAATTAAAAACACGAAAATAACGTTTTGACTTTCATTGTTCAATTTTTTGCGCTGCACTGTACATAAAGAACTCATTTTTCACCAATAATGACTGCGTAATTTATGCAAACCCCATAAAATGAACGATACTTTTGAACCTACTGAACAGCGCGGACGGGTGCTGTTTAATATGCGCGATTCCGTGGCTTCTTGATTAAGATAACAAAATCATTGCTTGAGAACCGAAGCGAGCTAGATTCAAAACTTGACATTTCCCACAGTGCATCGTGGACCTAATAACCCCCACCTGATATAATTTCGCAATCATTAAAAGCATTATTCAACGGGTTACGGCACTTCTGATCAATTTAAAGACATGATCTACTTATCTTCGTTCGGTACAAACCAGCCACGCTAGAGTCGATAACATAGAATTACTCAAATTTCCGTGCTTTTCTCTTAATTTGTACCTGCGAGATTAACAGCGAGGTTGCAAAGATTCGCTCTGATCATGTAACTCGGTTTAAAACCATTTTCGTCCGGAACAAAAAAAACTGACCATGTAATATCGCGCGGTTTAATGCACCATCAAATTATTGTTAATCACTAATTACTGCAACGAATGATTAGACATGCCGTTTCACACATAATACACGGTTAATAATTCTGAGGAAAAGTTCGCTCGATTTCGGACAAGTTTTATTTATGTTGACGTTGTATACGTCAATAACAATTTGTGTTATTGCTATTATTTTTTTAATGTTGTTGTTGGTTAATTATGACTATGATAAATTATTATAGTTTCAATAAGTTGTTTATTTTGATAACTGTCATTTATCCATATTTATTTATCGTGATTTATCTTCGTGATTTATTATTATTATTATTATTATTATTATTCTTATGAAGCAGGTTATTAGCCGTTTTGACGGTCAAGTTTTAGCACTTTTTTGTATACTTTTTTTGGAAACTAAAAAAGTGTGATATACCTTTCGGTTTTTATACATTGTATATATATTCTTTATCTTCAAGAAAACATTTTTTTCATATGTTATGTTGCTTAAAATTTTACAATTTTCACACGCATTTTCTTACTCCTACGCTCTGATCTGGAATGCATGCTTGTGTACTCGGACGAAACTTTAGATGAAGTTAGAAACTTAGAAAGATGAAACGAAGATGAAATCAAGAGATTGTGAATATATTCAAAATTCTCTGAAATCTGAACCATTTTGTTTGGCTCATATCGGAAAATAACAAAACAACTACCATGAAGAAAAAAGGTATTTTTCGTAAAATCAATATTTTAATATAAAAATAATTCAAACCCAAACCAAAGCAAAAACAAAAAAAAATGCATATGTTCAAATAGATAAATTATAAACAGTAAATCTAACAAAATAATTATAATAAATAATAAACATAAACAGTAAATCAGTTAAATAGAATAAATTACATTAAATAAAAACATTTTCGTTAGTCGGTCGGTAGTGAGTGGTACCAAAGTCATACCCTAAAAACATTCCTCTCTGCTACGACATATTTATTTTTTGCTGCTGTTCGAATTTTGCTCGACGTATGGCTTCCCGATCTCCTGGAGCCAGGAGCAGCTCCGCGTCGATCGTCGCCTGATTACGTTGCGTTTGGAAACCAACGCGATACTAAGACTCGATGGAATAGCTCTATAATCCTCGTTTAAATTACCGTTGGCCAAACATACACAAAAATGTGTAATTGATGCCGTTTCATCCACACAGTTCGAGTGTTTCGCGGTTAGCTTCTACATATACAACTATATCATCGTTTCATCAGTTTTATGCAATTCTAGCCGAAATATTGCTTTTGAATTATTATCTTGTATTAAATTCCATAACTAAGTCAAATGACCTTTTTAAACGTTGCTTATAAAACGTATATGCACAAGTTTTTGTGGTTAAACTACACTGAGAAAATTAAATTGTACAATTTACATTGTAACATTTCGAGGTTTCCGATTGGTTAAAACAATTGAATTGTGTTATGTCATTGGCTCGCATAATGATTATTTGAATTTTACAATATGACATTGTACCACGAATGATGTACATGGTTTTCTTTACAATTTCGTTTTCTCAGTGTATATATTATAAAAGTATTACACGAAGAAAAATGTTATATTAAAAATGACTATACTTTATGGTATTTCAGGGGTTTGAAACCAAATATTTCTAAAATTATACATCTTCTACACAATACAATATGTTATAGACATATTAGCTATATTTTATAAGACAAATTTCTATAAAGTATAGTAATTTCCATAATACTAATCATGGTATAAAGCTATAAGTATGGTATTTTATAATGTACGTGTAGATTGAATATAAAAATGTTCAAGTTTGTTATTGTTAAATTAGTGATTATTCTTAGTGACAAAAGAATTTTAATTAATGACATGTATATATAAATATTATAAAGTTTAAAAAGCCGAAAAAAAGATTGCTTTGAAATTTCAAATTCTAAAGCCCCTTAATATTATTATTATTTTATTATTATTACCACATAATTATTTGTAACTGCGATGAAATAATCGCAAACCAACAATTTGTCAGTTATACAAATCCGCGACAACAGTAAAGTAACTTTATTACATGTTTATAAAGACATAAATTTTTTTATTTCCTTAAATAGAGCTTAGGAAATAATTGACGTAAAGTGTACCGAGGAACAAATTAGAATTCATCGTCTTGCACATGCGCAAAAAGCGATGTCCCATTCGAGCACGTAAAAACGAGCTGTTTAAGTTCCGAGGCTTAGTTTACTTATTCATGTAATCATATTCGATTTCACGATACTACCCATGTTGATCAATATCGTCGAATTTTTTGCTCGCTTTGCAATCTTTTATCTCTGTCTATATGTCCCTTTTTAAGACCCGATCAATCGATTCTTCGCTCCCGGCTCCATGTACGAAAAGATTCAGTGAGAAACTATTCGGAGTCATAATAATTACAATAATAATAATAATAATAATAATAATAATAATAATAATAACAAGCAGGGATTATTATTCATGGACTGAATAAAATCTGTGGACATCAAAATAAAATTATAACAACAACAACGTATGTTGTTATTTATAAATATTTATTTGGTTTACGTTGATTGTATACATAATAATAACAACAACAAATAAAAATAAATATTTACTTTACGGCACTTATTAATACAAAATTTTTTGTTCTCAATTATAAAAATGATAATAATTAGTTTCCTGATTATAACATTTAGAATTCATTGTTCCCAGTTGAAAGCAGATTCTCCAATATTAAAACATTTTTAATGAACACTATAAAAGAACCGTTTTGATTTCACCATATTTTTCTAGCTTACCGTGAAAAACGTATGATTTTTATTACCGAGTGGATAACCTCGATTTATTTTGTTGCAAACATTAATATAACATCCGTCGTTTGCAGTTGCAACGCTGAATTAATTGTTGAAAAAGCGATCCGAAATTAATAATTCAATGATTTGAATATTATTGCGCAAGAGACAATTTTAATTATTATATTGCGTCGAAGGCTAATTCCGATGACCGTTACATATTATAATTCAAATTTTGATTAGTCGATGACGGAAGCGATTTACAAGTTCTGCTGTTCACGTTCAAACTGTTACAGTTACAGCAAATTAACATCTAATGTTACACCCAGCAGATATGCCAGTGTGATAAATGATGGATAGTTCTATTATTATTTTTTGATACTGCTTTTTGATCTTGCTTTAAAACAATTTTTTTTCATCGCCATTTGAATAAGACTCGTTTAAACGCCGTGGAATTTATATTACTATTTAATGATTTATACGCTTCTATAATTAATTATACAGTTTTATTTTCCGATTTATTTATTATTAGAAATAAACCAAACAGTAAATTTGTTAAAATCCATGACAAGTAATTGTTTTCAATATATTGACAAAGTCATTCGCTTAGAATACAATTGTTTTGATCGAAATTAAAAAGGGATAGTAAACGTAAAGAAACGCAGGAAACAAACAAAGCTATATCGAGCATTTTTGCTTCGTTTATCTTCAGTGTTTATATTTTTTGTTTATTCATGTTTAGTCGTTGAAAAATGTTCAATTCTCAAGACTTAAACAAAAATAATAAGAAAATATTTTTCAATACGCCGCGCCAATAAGAGAATTGTCTTTAAACGAATTTCGAGTCCGTTCTGCAGTCTAACAAAACCTGGAAGACAATTTCTCGTAATTGAAAAATAAATTTCAAATTCCGCGAACCGCAAGGGCACTTAAAAACGCCATAAGTTTATTCATCTCGCTGCGCGATCATCGGTCAGCGACATTTAACCTTAATTCAAAAAGTTTTCGTTAATATAACGCGTGGGTTTTGCATCGGCAATTTCTTAGCCGAACCAGAATGTGAAACAAAGCTGCGTGCAGCGCGGGACCCTCGAAATCATATATTATGGTTGTTTAAGCGAGTCTTTTTTGTGAATGTTACATCTGCGGCAACAAGCTTCTTCAAGCGGATTTACTCTCATTCTGTCAAACTCCCTTCCTTCCTTTGAAGAGCGCGGTGGAACGTGGTCGCAAATTCCGCGCGGTATTCTGTCCCGTTTTTCCCATCATAATACCAAAACCACTTTTGCCCTCCTCCCGCGCCGCGATCCTGCGCAGTTATTTCGCTACAACCCTCTTTGTATTTCAACGAATATTCGTTTCTTCTTCGTCTTCTTCTTCAATCGTTTCATAACGTAATTACCGCTGCGTATGATCCTGTTTGTCTCGCAATACCGTCGCGTGGTTTTTGCACGGATTCAAATTAAAATTTCGCGTACCTCGTTATTTCGAACTGAATCACGCATTAATTTTCAAATTTCAAATTTGAGCGCGGGCGAACGGTAAACCGGATTTGACTTTCAAACTTTTGTTTATTATTATTTTCGCGTTTTACTTTTCTTTGAAACACGGTTGGATGTTAAATAAAATATGCTTTTATAGTTTTGTGATTTTCTTCTCGTTTATAGGTTATTTTGTTTTGCTTTTTTTTTTAATCTTATTTTTCTTTTCCATTGCATTACATTAAAACAAATCGAATTATTTGGCGATTCAAATGGTGATACATAACATTGTGTAACCTGTCTCTACAAGTATCGTAATTACATAAACAAATTGTTACACTTGTAACGGTGAATTTTGAAATGACAAGATTTTTTTTTTTTTTTTTGGTCAATGACGCATTATTCTTGAGTCGTAAAACGTATCGGGAAAACATTTGACTCGCAAGAAACAAATGAAGCCGAAACATTCCTACAACGTAAATTTTGTGTGCTTTCATGTCTTCGTGCCGAAACATCCGGACCCTTTTCCAATAAATCAAGTCTGCGACACTTACTAAGAAATCAAGCATAAAAATCTCAACAACCTGACATGTTTTATCTTTCGCTTTCTAATAAGGGAAGAGCTTCAAAAGACTTTTTTCTTTGATTTCAAAAAACGACATTTGCAATTAACTGCGCAGTTTGAGCAGTATTAATGCGCCATTTTGTTCAGCCGCACTGTAAATCGTTGGTTTCAGGGCAAAATGGTTGATAATTTGTTGATTTTTTGCGAAATGCAAATTTTGCGGTTTAATGCTGTATAGAATTTTATGCGGGGCTTAGATTCGTGTAAAAAAAAGAAATTCAATGCAGAAAAAAAATACAGATATTATTTTGTAACGCGTTATTTTGGAATTTATTTGGCGTAACATTTTTTCGTCGGATTTCAGAGCATACGTTTCTCAGCGCGGCGTATCAGCTGTGGACTGTAATTATTCAAATTTTATGGCTTTGCATTTTCAGATATAAAAACAAAACGTCTGTGTGAGTAATCGTATTAAAAGTTCGACGGTGTGTGTTCGATTCTGCGGAATTTAAATACAAATTTAGGCAAAATGGAGTTTTGAAAGATTACGGTTTTTGAAATCTGTTAATTTGTTAACTTAAACAGCAGAATAACATAGAATTGTTGAGTATAAATTCTTTTGCAATACATACGCACGAAAAATGTTTCATTACTGACTTGGAAAGAAATTACACTGTACCGCAAGACTAAATACGTCTATTATTACAAATTATGTATTTAGATATATTTTCTTTAGTTTATTGAACGTACACATTAATGTATATACATTATTTCATGAATGAATTGATATTAAATAGTATATTAAAACCGAAGGGAATAAAACGACTATTTACAAATTATATTATTTTAATTGATTCTTTTTACTTACCTGCAGAAAGTTATGCACTGCTGGCTAGGAATCGAATAATGTATTATACACCATGGGAGTAAAACACTGATTTACGGAATATAATTATTTTACTATTCTAATTATATTATTTTTTATAGTATATTAATATATTAATTATATTAATTTTTATTATTCTAGGGGCTGTAAATAAGTGAAATAAAAAAGAAAATGAAACCAACCCTAGGGTACAAAAACCATTTTTCCTCAAACAATAAATTAATACCATTACACGTATAATTCTTAAATTTCCACCCTTGAATCGCAATGTACTATTTTGTTGTTTTTGACCAATGCATTGTAAGGTTTGCATTTTCACAATAAACATAATAAAACTAGTATTTTATTGTTAAAGAATTAAACTATAAACGTTCTTGGAAAGTGATATCTAATATTTTAGCTTTTTTCCCAAGGGAATAAAATAATGTAAAAATTGTGTCGCTTTATTTTTTCAACAAACGATTTATTTTTTAGAAGCCAATGTTAATTTTCAAGTTCAAGGAATGCAAAATAAGAAAATGTTACAGTAAATATCCAAACGCTCATTTTACTCCCTTGATGAATAATGTATAATAACTATTTCCTACAGTTTAATGTTACAAGAGTAGAAATGTACAACGTATATGCTAATTTTTGTTAGCGGCCACTAATTGTATTCGACGTATAAATTGTGTAACCTTTTTCAAATAATTTTACAAGAATTATGCATAGTTCATAGTAATTAGAAAGACAAAGAAGGCGCTGCTTGTATACAACAGTATATACATAGTTTACAGCAACGGTCATAGCTTGGTTCGTAACAGAACAAACCGCGTGAAATTCTGCAGATCTATAAAATATAATACAATTTCATAAATACTTTACTTCTGAAACTACGTTAGAATCGAAAGTAAATACCAATAAAATTCTTCTTTTAACCCTTTAACGGTCAATGGAATAACTGTTATTCTATACCGAAACTTATGGCTTGTTTTTTATGTATTTCCCTGGTAGTGTATCAATATCTTTAGAAGTATTTTTATAATATTATATTATTATTAATTTTATAATATAATATTATATATATATATATATATATATATATATATAAACAAAATGAAATTATGTTGTGTCTTGTTTACATAAGATATTTATTTAATACATAACATATTTTATTTGTATTAACGTTAAAATGCGAATTCGGAATTTTTCTGCATGCCAATTATATGCATTTTTTGAGAAAATATAAAAATTACCAATCGTCGATAAAGTAGATTTCTTTTATAAAAACCGCAAGTTATATGATGTTGATAATTGTTATAAACGCATAGAAAAATTAATACTATTTTTTTTAATAAAAAATAATTTTATATTATTTTAAAAAAACTAAAAAAAATTATTATTATTACTAATTTATTGCAAATTAGTAATTTTGCAATAACATATGTACATAAAAATGAAAGAAAATGTTAATTTGAAATTATAACGTATTATAATATTTAATTTATAATACAAATAATTAATTTTATATTTATTTATCAAACTACAAATTAGCTTTTTATCTATTCTAAATAATCTATATAATCAATATTTTAATAATTAGTATGTACAGAACTTTTCATAAAGAATAAATTATAATATTTTTAGTAATAAATATTCTTCAACATGCAATAAAATTATACTTATATAAATTTCAAGTAAAGAATTAAGAATATCTAAATAATAATATTAATAAATAATGACAATACGCAATCTCTTTCAGAATTGAAATCTAAATGTTATAATATAAAAATCTCGATAATTTAAGGATAAATATTTATATAACTAAAAACAATATATTTCATTAAATATATATTGCATTACGGAAATAAAACTATATCTCATAATTAAAGCGTATTTTTTTACCTCCGAGAATAAAAAAATCGTTCACTGTACCTTTCGCGGGGCAATAAAACGAGTTTTTCTCCCTCCATAATTGGAGTCTCACGACATGTATCAATGACGAAGAAATAATGAAAACATTAAGGAAAGACATTTATAAATTTCAATGAAACGTTGTTATCTTTATCCATTAAAAAGTATAAGCATCATCAATAACAAACAATAATAACAAACAATAACATTATCGAAATTCCGCTAACAAGCGAGCGACATGTAATTCCACCTCTTCGCATTTCACGCATCGTAAAACCCGCAACCGAATTCGCAACACCGTACAATAAAGTTGCAATGAACCTGACTGTTCTTTCCAGCAATGTTTATTAAATTATTTCCCCGCGTGCATATATATTCCCGGAGACTGAATCCATCATTCATTAAACATGTATAATTTATAACACGGCATTCCCAATTGTTAACACAACGTACGAATGGTGCGCGATTTAATAAGATTCTCTCGCAACGGCGTCCATTATCCTCTGGAAAACTTCCGGACTTAGGCCCGAAAACGTATCTAACGATCTCCGACGGCGCTTCCGCAGGAAATAATCCTCATAATCATCACTCGACGGTGGATTCACCTTGGCATAATAAAGCGCGGCGAAGCCGCTGTATATTAGCAACGCTGCGGTGGCAAGCTGTCGACAAAATGTAACATTGCGTTAGGTTACGCGTTTCTTCAGACCTTCCACTTTATTTCAAAATTTAATTTACATCGTTTTAACGACACAACGAATAATAAAACGCATTGCGCGATTTCATGTCCAGCAACTAATTCAATCAAACATGTTTACAAAACTCGACCGTGAATTATTCTCAGAAGACCTTACTCAAGTACCGTCAATGTCAATTTACAATGTATATGTTTTTGTAGCTTTGTTTGCGGTTTACGTTGATGCCTTTGTTGACCTTTGTTTACGTTTCTTCTTGGAATTACTGAATTTTTGAACAATTTTATCAGAGAAAAAAAATCAATTCGTAAAATATATGTACTGTTATGATCTTGGATAAATATCGAATGTAAGTATTGTTTGTGGATTTTGAATGATTCGCTGATAATATATATGGTAAATGTCAAGAAGATTACCCCCCCCCCAACATAGATCAAAAACACTTTAATTGTATGTCAAATTTGAAGCAGTTTTTGAAACCGCAATAATTTTGTGGCGCTCTTAAACCGTTCTCGAGATATTCGCATTTTTATGAAAATTTGCATTTTTTAAAATTGAATATATCTTTCACATTACACTGAAAAAAAAGATTGTCACATTTATACAATTTTTGTTTGTTTCAGACAATAAAAAGTTTTAATATAGGAACAGCGAAAATTTGGTTGTAACCTACACAATCTAATTGTCAAAATTGAAACTGACTAACATTATCAATAGATTGTCAACTTTAGTGAATGAAGTTGTCTATTGTATCAATTTGACATTTAAGGTTATGTTTACTATTCAAGTTCATACAGTATGAAATATTTTATTTGACTGTT
>JABFQC010007048.1:0-10343 GCA_022817085.1 Psilanteris sp. ZL-2020
CAATAATGAAATAGTACATATATTTGGTACTAATTTTTGTAATTAGAACTGTACTGATATAATATTTATTAAGTATTGAATATGTATCAATTCGGTACTGTTATCTAAGAATCGATTTTCAGTACTGGTATAGTACTAAACTGTTAGTACTACTGATTTTTTACCTAGAATTCCTACTTGGGTAGTTATTAAAATATTTGCAATACTGATGTTTGTAATACATAGACAAAATTCTAGTATATATTACTAGAATATACGACGGTAATCGTTATAAAATTGTGATAAATTTTCAATCTAGAATTCTAGTAATGGTTACGAAAATCTGGTAATGATTTCCATATTTAACTAGAAAAGTATTACCAAGAAAAATTTGTATTAGTGTACACGTAAATGAAATTTTCAATGTCTTAACAAAATGATATTTATAAGTGCTCCAAATATACATATTTAAGTCACTGGCTGTCTTAATACCGAATATTGTGCATTAAATTAAGACAGGCGTTTTACTTAAGTTTTTTATGTCTTAAATAAGACACGTTTATTATATATTTTGTAGCAGTGTACAGAACATTCTTTTTATAATGTTCGAATTTGAAAATATCTTATTTATTTATTTTTTAATTAATTAATTAAATTTATTTATTTATACAAATTACGTCTCAAGGTTACCCTGTATGACCGAAAGAAAGTACAGAATGATAATAAAATACAAAATAAAATGATGAAGTAATAAAATAAAATAAAATACGAGATAACATAGAAATGTAACATTTGAGTCTGTAAACACGCTGATGTAGCAAAGCACCTGCCGAGACTGTCAGGTCTGTTCAGCCAAGCTATACACGGAAAAAAATGTAGAACGTATACTAGTAGAAGTATGGCTGATTTAGCTATATTCTTACTAGTATATGGATAAATATAGCTGCGTTAGCCATATTTCTACTAGTGTATGTTATACATTTTTTTCCGTGTATAGTACCAACGGCCGTTATATCTAATTTCCATGCCAAAATATAATCCAATAAGACACTGACAGATTTGGAAAAAATTTCGGATTCTGGCAGGTTTACTTGGTAAAAAATTGACAAATTAGTGTGCTACAATGGAGTTAGGCGTGGCACGCCATTGGTGTCTATCGTAACACATTGTATTATAGAATCTAATATAATACTATCAAATTTGCAATTATGATTAATTCAAGTTTAACGAGGAAAATATGTATGCTAAATCAGCAGTGTATTCTCAGCTCATTTGACTTTGATACAATCTAAAAATTACATTGTGTACATTGTTACATTGTGTCTTTTACAAGTACTATCACAAGAAACTTATGTAATCTATGTAATTCTATAGTTGTACACTCTTAAAAAAAATTGACTTCTCCCAATGTTCGTGTTCAATTCGTTGTATTTCACTTCACTCAAATAATGCTCATTCGAATCAATCTAATATGAAGAATTGAGACAAAACGTATGATTGATTCGTTATGAAAATTCACTTGAGCGAAGTCAATTCACGATTAACGTAAATGCGCAAATGATTTAGATGCTTCCCTTAATCTGCCCGTGAACCTAACCAAATATCAAGACAGTTTATGACTTCTTACAAGTGAATAAAGCTTACCTCTAATGAACATTACCTCTTACACATAAGAGTGTAATAAGATATAGTACATATAGTATAACAGATTTTACTATAGAAGCTTTAAGTATAACTGCGTTTAGTCAAAATCATTATTTTATAACCAACCAAAGAATTTGAATGTCAATCACCGAATAAAATTTTTTCTTTCGAGAAAACGAATAGAATTCAAATGGAGACCGGGATTTTCGATAGATTCAAATTTTTTAATTGAAAAAATTTTTCCCGCCGTGGCAATTTGTTCGTTTAAATCAGGAATCCAATTTCGACATTTCGTATCTTCACTTTTAGTCATCGTTAAAGTTGGGATTCGCATCCGACTTGCCACTCCAATTATCGTAGTAATTCTTCGGAATTATAGTCTTTTCCGGAAAACTGTATCTTACACTGAAAAAAATACTATACGGATAAAACAAGCGAAATTAACACAGCAGATTTCATTTGGTTTATAAGAATGAAATTTTAGATGCATTAGCTGTAATGTCTGTTAGTTTCAATAGTAACCATATTTTATAATTATGATAATAGATGAATATATTAACAAGAACTATATATAGTTTGTATACTAGTTTTAATGTAATTTTCTTTCAGTGCAACTCGCGACCGGTTTTAGTCCACATGGGAAACATCACTGAGAAAAAAAATCTTTGATAATAATATTCTGGTTATGGTGAACATATTTGATTGCATACATTAGCAGATTTTTGTAACCATTACTGTAATTCTGGAAGTCGTTACAGTAATACATGCTTAGCTTTACCAAAATGATGATGTCAAAGACAATTGTGTAACAATTACCATAAATTCTAGTAATCGTTACTAGAATTTTTCTCTGTGATCAATTGGAAAACATACAAGGATAAAGATAAGTATTAGGAAAGTTCAATACAATGCTTATATACTTTGTACTGCTCAAGGAAAAAAATCGATGGTTGATCAATGTTTGGCCCACATTGAGAAAAATAAAACATAAAAAATTACTGTTTATAATACTAATTTGAGGCCATATGATACAAATCGTCAAAATTTACTTTTTTTAACAGTAATATATTATTATAATTCAGTAATTATCTAGGAAAATAACTTGATTTTTTTTCTGTTTGTCAGTAATTTGACTGAAATATGTGCAATATTTACTTATTTTTAATTATAATTTAAAAATAGAACACTACACTGAGAAAATAAAATTGTACAATCTACATTGTAACATTTTGACGCTTCTCATAGGTTAATCCAGTTCAATGTCGTTATCTCATTGGCTGACACCGATTACTTTTCAAATTGTAAGACGTGTACAATTTGAAATTGTACGACTAACGATGTACATAGTTCCTCTTACGATTTTATTGTCTGAGTGTAGACTGCTAAAAAGTGTCTGAAATGTCCCGATTTCAAGACACAAGGTGACTTATTTAAGTCGCCAACTGTCTTAATACAAAATATGGTGCATTACATTAAGACACTGGGGCGTCTTATTTAAGTCGCTTTGTGTCTTAAATAAGACACGTGTATTATATATTTTTTAGCAATGTACTGTCACACATTTAATATTTTACTAGTAATATTTAATACATTAATACAGAGATATGATAAAACACACTTAACAAAATGATTATTCTTTATTTCAACTCTATCATTTCTGTGCATGTAGTAACGAGCTATTTATTTAAAAGATGTGGAAAAAAAACTTAATCAGAGATCAATAAAGCGATCGCATTTTAACGGAAATGCAGGGAGGAGAGTGAACTCCTCACTACACCTTTTAAAATCTAAGTCGCGAATGAAATCATTGTGGCTCGAGAATTTTCTTTGATGGAAGTACCGTGAAATTTAGAATTGTCCTTGAAAGTAATGAAATTTAAAATATGGAATTGTTATAGAAATTTAAAAAAAATTAAATAAAATATATGATACATATATTGAGCACGTTAAAGTTATATGAAATTGATATATACGAATTTTGATAGTATTACACTGAGAAAAAAAATATAATAAAAGTTACTATTTATATAATAACTTGGGGACAAGTGTGCAAATATAGTGAATTTTATCATATAAAATAGTTGAAAAAAATAATGTATTGATTCAATTTACTTTTTTTCTATTATATAAATCACTATATTTGCACACTTGTTCTCAAATTATTATATAAATAGTAACTTTTATTATATTTTTTTTCTTAGTGTATATTTTATAGAAAAAATATTTAGCATATTTTGTGATATATCATATACAAACTCAATACTTACAGTGAGGTCAAAAAAATTCTAATGAAGAAATGTTCATGAATAGCAACAGCATATGTATTTTTATAAACATATATTATATATTATATACTTAATATGCAAAACGGTTATATTTTTAAGCGACGTCCGAATACATGTTCCTTTTGTTTGCGGGACAAATTTCAAATTTGATTCCTTCTTGCGCTTCTACATTCGTCTCTCGAAGGAATCAAATTTTAATTTTCGACTATTAATGTCGGTCATTTAACGGTTATGTTTAGGCGGCCAATAAAGAAGGGTACCTAAAGTATTAGGTTGATATGCCACACATATATACATCACATATGTTTCAGTTGCTATTACTCATACCAATATTCATTAGTATAACATATAATGTAAACTATATTAAATCTATAATATATATATAAATATATATATAATTGACGTTAACTACACCACCATACAGAATATTTTAACTCTTTTCTTGTCCTCAATTTTCAATTATTAATTTACTGCATTATTTTAATTTAAACCTAATATTTGATTAATCCATAGTTTAAGCCGTCACTTATGTTATTATACGGAGAAAACATATATTTAAATTTTACTATATAATATATCAAACGCACACTGAGAAAAATTTGATAGCAAAAATTAGCACGAATTATGTGAATTGAGCATTATGGCTGACAAATGATAATTTTTAACATGGTTCGTGTTAATTTTTAGCATTTTTTGTGCGATTTTTTACTACTTTTTGTGTTATACGTAACGTTTTTAACATATTTTATCCAAAATTTTAACACAAAACATGTTAAAAAATCATTTTTCAGTTGTAATGCTCATTTACGATTATGCATGCAAATTTTCACTACTAAATTTCTCTCAGTGCAGGATATATTTGAAAATAATATAAAAATTACTTTATCAAGTTAAATATAATATAGTGCGCGTTGAAAAGGCTAATACATTATACAGTAATTTTTATTGCATTTTCAGGTATATCCCACACTTTTGATATATTACATAGCAAATTATTGGATATACGTTTTCTCCGTGTATCATTATACGCGATACTTGGTATAATATGAACATCAACAATTCCCGCTCGCCTGAACTTGTCTACTCGTTATAGAATTCTTTTACATCCCCCAAGCTCGAAGCATTTGTGAAATCGCACCCGATTCGAACGAAAAGGCAACGACACAACAATAACACGCAGCCGCGTCGTCGATTACGACGCGCTCTTGTGCAATTGAAGAATACGATTTTCATAAAAAGTCGTCTCGATGATTTCCTCGAAACGGAGTCGTAGTACCGTACGCAACGTTTCTCCAAACCGACTTTCCACTGGTCATAAAAAGCGAGCACTTGTGCGAGCTTATCGAGATACGGGCCCCTCGAGGGCCAATTCACATAAAACGAAATATCGACGTTCCCTCTTCCTTTCTCGGCGCTTATCGCAGCCGCGGGTTCGTGGTGCGCGTCGCTCTCCGGCCGTAATCGGACGTCCGACACCGTCACTCACGGAGCAACAAGTGTGCGCGGCAATCGTTTGCTCCGCCTTCCGACGAGGCGCCGATTCGCGTGGTGGAGACTGCCCCGGGCGAAACAACCACCTCACTTCTGTACCGAACGTAACCCACGGCGTACATTTTCGTCACGTTGCTCGCCGATTTGACGCATCGCGCGGCGCACGCGCCTCACGCACCGAATTCAAAATTTTGCGCGACCCGCGAATTCATGTGCGCCGAATCGAATCCGCATCTGCGTTTATGTGATGACTGCAAATCGCTCCGAGCCTCAGATAAAAGCTTTGCGTTCAAACACGATAAGAGCGTTGCAGTTTTGTACGTAATGCTGGATAGATCGCCCGTTGCTCTTAATCGAGGAAGAGATTAATTTCAAGTGACGGCTTACGTGCGAACTTCGACATTAGAGAGTAAAGATCAGCGAACTTCTCGACGGGGAGCAACGCCCGGACGCGTGTTTTCTTAATTTGAGCTTTCGTACTTGAGTGATTGTTCTCGTTTGACGGCGCGCTAACTCGCTTTGTCGTTGTATTCGCAATTCGAGCGAGGCCATGTCGCAGAAACGCAAAATCGACGACGTCCTGGCCGAGCCGTCCGAGTTAGTGAACAATGCGATCATGAGTGGGCGCAATGTTAACAATAATAGTAACAACAACAACAACAACAACAATTTGCCATCCGCCGTGGGTGCCATCAGTGCGGCTGTCACCAAGGTCCTGGAAGTATACGACTGGTCGTTCGCGCCTACCGCTACTAAGTAAGTAGCCGCACTTTTACGACTCTACGGATTACGCAAAAAATCGCAGCGTTATTAATGTCGTTATACGCTTTCGGCGTTTTAACGCCATTTCGACCAATCGCTGCGAATGTCGCGCTGTAAAATCGCGACGAGATGCGCTCGCAATTCGGACGCTTTTCGTGGTAAGATACTGTACAGACAAAATTGCTGTATCTTATGAAAGGGTTTGCTTTATTGCTTTATATTGGTGTAGTAATTCTTTCCAGATGTAAGGTCGTGTATTATATAATATTTTTCATCTTGTGTCAGAGCTTCTTTCTACGTCTTTGGATCCTACGTATTTAATTCTAACGACGAGTTATGCTTTTGGTAGAAAAGTATATCATTTTTAAAGGCAAAAAAAGTCATTATAAAGTGTGATTCTGTTATTTAAAGGAAAGGATTATGTTTTATGGTGGTTTTCTTATTTGAGTAATATGTAATTTCTTGTTGGTGTATATGTTAAGGGAATTACACGCAGAAAAATGTTGCATTAAAAATTACTGCAAGTTCAGTAAATATTACTAAAAACATAGTAACCCTGAACAAAATGAAATTTCAGTTAGAAATTATCGAACTTTTCAGGAAACATTGATGAGTGTTTGTAAATATGTACCGAACATTTATCAATGTTTACAGTAAATATACACGGAGAGAATATTTTATTGTAATAAATAAATAAATATGTGATTTAAATAAATGTTTTACTGAATCAGCCAAACATTTATCTAACTTAAAACAATGTTTATTGGTTACAGCTAAACATTATTCTCCGTGTACGGTATTTTCTGATTGAAATTTTGTTCTGTTCGTAAGTTGCCGTATTTTTAACAATATTTCCTGAGCTTTCAGTCACTTTTAATGTAATCTTTTTCTACGTGTAGGTAATACGATTTATAATTTTATGAAAAATTAGAAAACAATTATGTCATTATTACATTATTATTAATGAACGCCGATTTTTATCATTCGATTTGCAGCACTTTTGTCTTTGTATTTGTTGTTATTATATTATCTTATTACATCAGTACGTGGTCAAAATATAAAAGGTAATACGTAAAATGGTTATGGAAGTATATAAAATTCCAGTCGATTTATTACTTCAATCTAGTTTGTTCTTGTTCTGAAATCTTACTTTTAATTAGAAGATACTATATTCAGTAGATCATATAGCTAATTTACAATTATATTTGATTTTCAAAATTGTACGAAACTGGAAAAAATATTAATAAAATGTATTATAGATATATATTTAAGTGTTTAAGAAACACGCTTTTATCGTGCAAACGCAGAAAAAATTATTTTAATAATTATTGCATAATAAATACTATGAAATAACAAAATTTCAGTTCGAAATAATTGAACTTTACAATACATACTGATAAATTTTTGGTATACATATGTTTACAAACATTTATCGATGGTTACTGTAACGTTCAGTAAATTGTAACTGAAATGCTATTTTATATGCGAATTACTGTATGTTTAATTTAATACAATTTACTAAACTTTTAATTTTTAATGAATTTTTTTCACTCTAATATAAATTTTGTAATTAATATTTCCTAATTCTAGAGAGTATAAAAGTAGATATAAAAATCGTAGACAATTATTTTATTATTAGAGTCTGTTTTTTGTTTTTTTTTTTTAAATTTTTAAGTTTATATTTTTGTATATATATATATATATATTTTTTTATTATATCAACTAACGTATTGTTGCATGAACAAAATAATTGTACAATGATCTATATATGTAATACTTGTATATATTTAATATTTACAAAATTAAGTGAAAATGATTCCTTATGGATTCATACAAACAAATATCCTATAAATAAGAAAATATCCTTTTATGATCGATTTGACAGATGATATAATATAATTTATATTAAATATTATGTAATTAATAAAACAGAATTCTGATGAAGGCTAATATTTAAGCTTAAATGTTAATATTAATAAAAAATATGGAATAACTGAGAAATTACTGTATAAATTTAAAAAGAACGTTTTAAATGTTTTTAAAAATGTTTTCTATGGAACACTTCTTTTTATAGTGATGAATTGTATTTATCATTATGTCCGTCAAGAAAATTGTCAAAAATTGATATTTTATTATATTATATTTAATACAGACGTTAATTTATACACTTTGAATACGAGTTATATAAATATATTAATAAATTCTAAAATTTTATTTAATTCTAAATTAATAAATAAAGTTAAGCATAAAACATTATTATATTAAAATTAAACGTATAAATTTATTGTCTATGAATGTTTCAAAATGTATAAATCACTTATATCACAGTTAATCTGAAATAAATAACACAACATTGTTTATAATGAAAGTTAACTTATTTTCATTCCATTAAAATTGTTACTATTATTGCATAAATATAAATTATTAATAATATACATATATATTACAAACTATAATTTACATAGACTAAGTTTCTTATAATTACGAATAGCGTCAGTAAAGCATTAGCTCGGAGAATATTTTGTCGCTTATAGTTGGAGAGGGGCAGAGCGTAGTAAGGGATGTTGAGGTGGAGCTTGGTTTTAGAGAGGGGCATCTCACCGACTCACCTCATGCAGTATAAATGTGATTGCAGAATGTCAGAACCTGCTCTTGTTATAACTTTATATATACTCGAAAATATATTAGGGCATATCTCAATAAACATATACGAATATATCTATGAAATATATGTAAATAAACTTTTATAATGTAGAGTTTGCTATAAAGCAGCTATATAAATATTAGAGAAGTTAAAATAATAATGATCTTTATATCTTTATATTATCAAAATCTATATAGTTTATTTTAAATTTATTCAGTGTGTTTTATAGTTTTAATTATTTGAAATTAAATTTATTTAAACAAATGGAATATATAATTATTAAAGCAATTAATTATTATTAATTATTAAAATTAAACAATATGATTAATGGAAATCTTACATAGGATAATAAATTTTTTAATATAAATTAAAAACACTATTAAATATTATAAAATATATTACTTATAACAAAATATGTTAAATTATAAAAATTGTAACGTTTAATATACAATAATTTATGTCTATCAATACGCATGGCAATTAAAGTTATAATTAAAATTATATATGGTCATATTCATTATATAAATTAAATCCGGATTAACTGAATATGATATATTCCATATTTTCATTTATGTAAAAGTATGATGGCTTCAAATTGATACATACAATTATGAAATGGTAAAATTTAAGGTTTAAATGACAATAGTTTTTTCAGTGTTTGATTTAGACCACATACATATATGAACAATTAATTTCACATATTATGGAATTTTAAATTATAATGAATTAAAACGCAGATAAAAGATTTGTTGATTTCAAAACTTTTTATTAAAATGATAAATTTATAATACAAAATTTAGTTAAAGAATAAAATATTTTTTATCATTTATAAAAAAATTTTTTTTTGCATTTATGAGGAAAAACTTTTGTATTATTAAAATTCGAATACGTTATTTATATTAAATAAAATATATATAAATAAATTCATTAAAAGCAACACGATACATAAAATTACTTATTTTACATTTAAATTAATACATATAATACAAAAAATTGACAACGAAACAAATCGTTTTTGCGATTAGTGTATATATACAAGTCATTAAATATTTGAAATGTCTTTAATATATATATTCAACAAACGTGTTTAAACTCTCGTATGATTATTGTTAGTTTGTTATTATTAATATACTGCGAAATATTAAGTTTTAATTTTTAAATTATTTATAAATTGGATCACTCTTAATCTGTTCACTCTTAAAAATTTACATCTTGAGGAAAGAATTTAGAAGTTTTGAACATATATATATATATATAATTATTTCAAGAATAAAAAGAATTAAGAGACGATTAACAAACACTAGACTTAAAATAAACACTTTTTATTTAACTTTTATAATATTTTGGAATAGTAATTGAAATTATCTAAGATAAACCGTGAAATTTTTAGTGTATAAATATAATTCACAAATATTTTTATTTGCAAATGCATATAACCTATTGTGTTCGGTATTTTTTTTTTTTAAATGGTGTGAACTGTCTCAGCGAATAATTTTGATTACATTACAACTTTTATAATAAATCAAAATGATCTTAAT
>JABFQC010007049.1:0-10343 GCA_022817085.1 Psilanteris sp. ZL-2020
ATCATAATGTAAAATAAACTGTGTTAAATCATAATCCTGAGCATTAATTGCAGTTTTTATATAGATTTACAGTAATAACAAAACTAATTGTTTCATAAGTTTTCATTGTAATATTAAAAGTAATTGTTGATAAATGAAATTGCATACATTTTCATTTATTAATATTAAAGTTTTTCTTATGATTAAATTTACTAATGGTTAGTCGTGCCATTGAGTTGAGTGTTATATACAAAGCTATTGAACTAGACAATATCAATATTTCGCGCATGTCCGTAACGCTCTAGTGGGTCACGAATAGCAGACGAATGTATTATTTTTAGAACTATCCGCTTCACGAAGAATGGCGATGTCGATAGAAGTTTGTTAAATAATTATGTGCTCGTGAAGTATCAATATTAGTGGTTTAATTGAAGGTATATATTTCATATATTCGACATAATCTTGTTTTATATTTTTATTATAAAATAATTCTTAAAATTTTATTATTGATGTAAATTTCATTTTGAGTATATTTATGGCATTTTCAAAGCCAAGTTCTGAAGGATATTTAATCAGTAATGAATTATGTTAATTTAGTCAATAATGTTTAGCATAGTATATATTTAAAAAGGTTTCGAACGCACACTTTTGTAATCAAGAAAATCAATAAGTTAATGGAACGTTTCAGCAAAGAGTACCAATGGAGAAATATAGTTTTCGAGATAAATTTGAAATGTATTTATTTTAATAAAAATATCATTTATAATTTTTAATAGTTCTCAACTTAAATTTCGTTATTATTACAGTAGAAGATTTTTGTTCAATAAGAATAAATAATTATATCCATTTTATAAAACAAATAATGTTTTTTTAACTGAAAAGTCTCCTATTTATTCGTAAAATTGAGTATTTAATGTTTATTCAGTATAATGGATGAATATGTTAATTTATATTAAGAACATGCCATATACTAATATTTTTAAAATTAATATTTTGTTAATTTTGTTAACAAAAATTTGAATAATTGTGAAGATAGTTGGTTTGGCCTATAATTGATGGAAAATAGTTATTCAATTAATTTTAACAAACATGAACAAATTTCTTTTAAAAACACAATGGAAACTTTTTCGCTGACAAGTTTTATTGACTTTTCAGAATTTTCCAAAAGTTTATGAGATAGTCTGTGTTTATGCATGTCTATAATTTATATATACAAAATTTGATTGGAAGGAAATATACAATATGAACAAATTCTTTAACACAAAATTCTAAAAGACAACTCTCTATATGACACCCTTTTAAAATATTGATACATATATATATACTTTATATTCATTTATATATAATTTAAATAACAATTATATATATAACGAATCATACTATTTTAGGACATTACAGTTACAGTCATATTGATACAAAAATGTAGGGATAAGTACAAGAATAGAATCTTCTACTTAATCCCTAACCACTTATCTTTTTAAAATTTAATAAAATTTATTCACACAAATTTGGTCTTAATACTTTGTTTTGTGAATATAGATTATAATTCATTTGATAATCAAAACTATATTATTAAACAAAAATAAGTATTTTATAAAATCATTATAATTTATTTAATTTGTGGACAATTAAGTTATATTTCATTTATTATTAATAGGTAATTAAAATCTAATTATAACTAAAGATAAAATAAAATTATAATTAAATATGTATAATGTAATTGGATAAAACAAGTTTTTATAATATTGATATTCATGAATATCTAATACCATGTAAATATTAATTAATAATAATAAATTAAACTCACCAGTACATTGTCCACAACCATATGCTTTACCAAGCATAGAAACTGCCGTAGTTAATCGTAATGTACTTAAATCAGGCACAGAAAAATCAGATACCGAAACTGGTAACTGTTGTTCCATTTGAGCCATTATTGCTATAACAAAAATGTACAATATTAATTAAGTTAAAAATTGTAAAAATATGTGCAATTAAAAATTAATGCACTTTTTTATATAAATTTGTAAGTTTTATTTCATTTGAATATTTTTGAAAAACTAAAATCATTACAATAATTTAATGTAATTAATTATCTGTTTCAGATCTTTTTTAATAGCTGCCACAAGTTATAAATGTGTTAAAACAAATCAGAATATCAAATTCAAAACTGATATTGTTTGTGATAGATCTAAACCAGAAGTTACTTTTGAGTTATGTAAGTATGATCACTTTTACTGTATATACATTATCATTCTACACTTTATAATATGATATTTATAATTTTTAGTAAACTATTAATATAATTGATTTAATTACCACACACTATTAAACTATATATAATAAAGAATTATTTTAATTTAATTATTGAAACGTAGTTAATTAGTAATTTATTAATTTTTAGTGTCAGGAGAAAAAATTCTTTTACAGACAGAGAATTTATCATTACTGGAAATCTTACAACTTTACAACAAACACATTACAGATAATATACCGAAAGAAGAACCGGTGGTATTAAAATCAAAATCTTTACAAAAGAGAAGAAAGCGTTAAATAATAATAATTTAATTGTCAATTATGAAATAAAATACTATATTTTCTGATCATCAAAAAAATTAATTTGTACCTTAATAATTTTTTTGAAAAAAAATTATAAACTTGAATAAATAATATCAAATGTCCTACATTGTCAATTCAGAAAAGAGCATTAGAACAACAAAACCTTAGTAAAGGAATTGAACTATTAAAGTCCAAATATTTCTAAGGGTAACAGGCTTTCAGTACTCATGCATGTATATATAAGACGTAAACACGCGTAGGTCTTCAAAACTTGTATATACTGCTTCTTATTTTGCCACTTACTACAAAGTAATTTGATCGGACTAAGAATTTCGCAGAAGATATAAATTTAGTGGAAAATGGAATCCAAAACATCAACAGTAGGAAGTACCAAGGATTACAGTATCAAATTGATAGATCACTTATATAATAAAGTGCCAGCTTTTACAGACGTTTTTGATGAAGAAACTTGGTACATTTTTGTATCTTGTTTTGTTGCAGGCACTATAATGCTAGTATTTATTCTTTCTAGATTTATTACAATAAAACCTGTCGAATACTAAATTCTAAACTACATTAATGTTAACACTTGTATTTCATCTCTGCCTAATGTATTTGTATTAATATTATAGTACATTAATTCTAAACTTGCATACAAAATGTAATATAGTGTTATTCATATCAAATATAATACAGTATTTATATTTCAATAACTTTACAACTTTATTATTACAATAGAATATTTTATTTATAAATAGAGATGAAATTCTAGTAGTTATAGGTAACTCTGATAAAATAGATAACTGTTTCTCTTCTTTTTACGTGCATAGTTTAATTAATTGCAATTAAATTTATATATATGAAAATTACTAGACAGTTTTATAAATTTCTAATACAAAGACTTTGTGATATGCGATCAGTTTTGATAATTTATTCAAATATATCACGTTGTTCCTAATAATAGAATATTTCATACTTTTGTCTTTCAATAATAATTGTTAGAGAAACAATGTTTAATAATTACTGTAACTATTTATAATAAAACTTGGTACATATTACCCAAATATTAATGTTGTATTTATTTGTTATTCTATAGTATTTATTTACATTATTCTATATATTATTTGATTTTAGAAGTACTTTCAAATCAAAAACAATTATATTATTAATTCATATAATTATTTATTTCATTTGAAAAAAAAAATCATTTAATTTATATTTTTTTATTATTTTAATTAATACAAATTGTAGACAAAATTACAGATATTAATAAAGTTTTATTAAATTATTGAGATGTTTATTAATTTGAATTGTTATTTTCAAATTATAATTTTTCAATCAACAATAAATTAAATACTATAAAATAAAATATATTAATTAAAAAAGTAAATCCATTTATTAATATATTACATTAGTTATTGCTATGGTGAAACTGCAAATTAATAACAACTTAATTCAAATTATAAGATAAAATTTATTTTTACTTTTTTTTTATTTGTTTTTTAAATATTAATTGAATTATTATTTTTACATTATTTATAAACAAATTATAACGTCTTTGCCTAGATAGACATGGCTTTTCCTTAATTATTAAAAAAAGTTATCAAATATACATATTTTATTATATAGAATCAGAATAATTTTTAAAATGAAAATATGAATTAAAAAAACTGTTTAAGTAATCGCATTTACATTATTGAATGCAAAATATAAACCATAATTTAAATTATTAATATTATAATCCAATTGTTAATATCCAACGATACTAGTATTCTGTAAATAATTATATTCATGGATACACTATAAGATAATATCATTAATATTCATTATGCTTTTATATATATACATAATATAATTTTAATTAAAATGTTATTAATAAATATATATATAATGAAAAGGTAATCTTTTATTTTGATAGTTCTGAATGTATTTAATAGAAGGTACTACTGTTCTTGTATAATTTTTTATATAATGATAATCTTTTAAGAATTTATTTTAAAACCAGTTTTATGAAAAATTATTTCGTTTATTCGCGGTTCGTATTTGGTATTTTTGTTCACTGGATTTTCAAGTTTTCGAGTAAAATAAAAACGATAACGCTATAATTTAATTTCTGGTTTTCTGGTGTCGTTTTGGTTAACAAATTTAATAAAAAATCATATTAAAATTAAATTTATATTTATATATAAATGATATATATCCTTTGGTAGTTTTGAGGAGTGTTTCAGAAGTGCAATAAGGTGAACATTGCGCGGTCTATATTAAATTATATACTGATTTTTGTTACAACTGGATTTACCAAATAAAATTCTTTTGAAACTGTTTTAGAAAGCCCCATGATATTTAATCAACTGTCCCCAAATATATCATCGGCATAAAATTTAATAATGTTAATGGTAAATGTATCTTCTTATAATCAAATCCCATATTAATGTATTTAGAATATATTCTTTTAAAAAATTCTACATACTGCTTTATAAAAATTATAAAATAATAATATAAAATAATAAATAAACATTATTGACGTTTAAATATTTGTATGAAAGAAATCAGAATTATAGTAATTATAAATCAGCATGAATATATGTTATTTGATGTATTTATGTTATGAAAATAAATTATTAACGTATAATTTTCTTGTTTTATCTTCTATTTTAAGACTTTAAAATTCATAGTTATCCTAATAATATACTTTTTCACCGTAAAGATAAATGCTCGTTAATTTTTCAAATAAATAAAATATATAAATAATAATTATTCAGTTGATAATATTATATACAACTAAGTTTCAAAAATCGGCCATGAAATAGAAATTCGCAACACAGTCAATATAAAAAAAGTCTTCTGAACATTTAGTTGAATTCGCGGCGTTTTTCTTGAACCAAAGTAGATTACGGAAAATAAGTACAGTAAACTGACACGAGTACCGGTAGAAGAGAAAAAACGAACGTCTGCGTGTCTCGCAGCTGCGACCAAGTATTACATTCAGCTATTATTCTTCAGCGCACGGATATTCCGTGTTATTACATTGATTTTAAGTTCAATATATGTATCAGTCTTGTTTTCGCAAAGCAAAAGTTCTATTCTACTTGATTTTTTATTCTCAAACGAGACTATTTATCAAATAAACAAATTAAATTTTATTTTACATCGCGGTAAATATTTAACACGAAATATTTAATTAAAAAACTAATTAGAAGCAGTACGCGGCTTCATGCATAGTTGACTACCCCGTGAAAGTACAAAAACAAGCAAACGAATTCTTTATTTCATTGTTTATTCCATAATATTCTAAATATATTTTATATGTCGTTAAATATCTCTTTCTATACTATTGTTTTTTGTAATATAGTATTTCAATACATTTTAGGTAATTCAAACATAATTAATTTTTGTCACTATAAAGGAGAATTGACTTTTGTTCATATAAAAAAAAAATGATTATTATTTCTCATTTCATTTTATTCAAAGTTTAAAATTTTATTTGATCCCATTATAGTACAACGTTTAGAGCAATTATAGAGTTTTTGATTCATATTAACGTTGCAGAAATGAAGTTATATAAGAATATCATTGTTATTATTATTTTTATTATTACAAATAAAAAAATGTACTCACTTATATCTGTTTCAAATCATTTCGATTGCATTATCTTAATTATTTGTCAAACTAAATTTTCTAAAATAAAAATAATAACAACAATAATAATGTATGTGTACACTCGAAATCATACTCACCAAATTTTGTTTAAACTCTTAACAATCTCAAAAGTTTCTTTTCATCAATCACTATCGTTTTTTCACAAACACGCAAATTCGATAACTAACTTTTGATTACTCTCCAAAAAGTAAATAATGAAACAAAATTAAACACAATTCGTTAATCGTCAATTATTAAAAGACTTTAGTCCTGGTCGTTTTTCAAATGATCCCATAGAGGAAACTGCTATAACGGTGAAAATGGTAATTCACAGGATCAGTACCAATTGTCATTTTAGATTTGTTCCACAGATACATTCTACAACGTACTGAAAATGAGAAAAAAATTGATTAGTTATCAGTCACGAAATATTTGCGGTGCAGAAACAACGCGCTGGGAAAAGTACAGAGTTGAAGAGGACTCGCGCAACTTCCAAAAAAATCAAAAATAAAAATAATAATAAAAACCGGTTCGAAAAGAAGTCGGACGTTCATCGAGTTGAATTTTAGTATTTCATGCAACTGTTTAAATCGCGTGAGCGGGTTAAATTTTAAATAATAACCAAATTTAATTTCAATAAAACGTAATTATAATATGAATTAATTATATCCTGTTATTGCTTTACGGTCAAAATAAATATGTTAGAATATAAAAAGATGCGCGTAGTAAAACTGTAATTACGCCAAGTATATAAATAGAGTAAATCTTTGTTTTTATTTTAAAAATAATCATAACGCTATGAACTACTGAATAATAAATACAACTTCAATAATGTATTTAAATCTGTCAAATGTATACGGTTATGCAATTCAATTCAAAATAAGTAAAAGAAAAACATGTTTTAAATGAAATGACTTATCTTGTTATAAAGACGATGTTTAATTATTAAACGTTATTTTTTAAATAATATTTGAAGTCGGACTGATCGTTTCGTCTCTTGTATTATTTTACAGAAAACAAATCGCGATTACAATGTCTTCGTCTGATGCGGTTTGCTAATTTTAATCTTAAAATCAATGTAGTTATAAGTATAACCACAAATACTAACAATGTAATGTTTAATAAACCTTTTAAACGTAAAGTTCCTTGCCCGGACTACGACTAATTATTGATCAAACAAATGCGCTTGTTAGATACTTCGTACGATGCAAATAAGTTAAACTTTAGATCTTATCGTTATCGTATCATTTTAATAATTAACTTTAAACAAATTTCTTTCAATTACTAAATCGTGAACATGCTTAAATATAAAATATATTATTAACTGAAATCAATAACTTTTATCTTTTCGACGGATCGTGTCTTTTAGAATTATTAAATCTGTTTTAATCCGTAATAAAGTAGTTTAGAAGAATCGTCTGTTTCTGTATTTTAAAAATAGTATTTATGTAAAATATGTTGACAGATTTTCCATTTATTGGTTATAGTTATTTACAACTATTATAGATTCAATAACAGTTTCGCGTAAAAATAATATTATTCAAGATTTTTGTAAATAATTAGTGCTGATCATTTTTAAATATTTATTAAAAGAATAATAATTAAAAATATCTTTATAAAATACATTACGATTATTTCAAGACATATGATTCAAGAAATTGACATAAACAATTTGACATCAATTTGACAGGTTTAAAGTTACATAACGCTAAAGTCGTCGCAAATTCTTTTCAATTTAAGAAGTAGAATCATTTGTCCCGACGAAAATGACTGGCCCTTATTTGCGACGCTCCCTTCCGTTGAAAAAGTAGCATGTGTGCGTGTGCCCATACCCCTAATCAAATTCGCAACAATTCCAAACATCGATCGTTCAGTCGCGTATTATGTGTTTTACTTGAAAGCTACTCCAAAGAAAACAAAAATACATAAATAAAATACGACTTGAAAATAAATAATGCAATAAAAAAATGCCATAATACGAACGAAGGGGGGGGGGAGGAGAAAGGAAATATGGAAGTTGCCGAGTCGCGTCAAGGGCCGCTTTGTTGTTAACGGAAACACGTGTTGCTCGCGAAATGCCGAACGGGTCGCGACGCGCTCGCAACCATCGTCCATTGACCGCGATGAACTGTAATTGCCATAGTACGTGGCAATGGCAAAAGCTGCGGGGCCGTAAATTCCACCGCGGCGTTATTTATAATCGCAACTTTTGCGCGCATTGCTTTACATTAAACGCTCTATTGCAATTCCGCAGACGACTTTAGACGCAAAATTAACGAAGATGACAGCGACGAAAAGTGCGTGCCTCGTATAAGGGAGTCGACAAAGGTGGACGATACGTTCGGACCGTGTGCGATTCTTTTGTTGGTGTCGGGTGTTTTCGGGGAAAGGGGGCAGCGTGAAGGGAGCGCGGACGATTATTCGTCACGGAGACGACGAGAACAAAGAAAACTCGCGCGTATCCAATGATTCCGTTTTCATTTCGCCGTCTCGTTGAGATGAACAAATCTCGACCGAACGGACAAACAAACAAGCGAGGTAAACAATAAAAACGAGCGCGACACTAACACAACAATTAACGCCAATTTCAAGACAGGTGTCTTTGTTTGTTTACTTCGCAGTCGCACAAATGTGTTGCCGAAATGCAATTGGTTTGCAACAGCAATCCGACCGCCGACCGATACTGCGTTTTAATTTATTTGCGTACGCGACGTTAAGGCATTTAAAAGGAAGAAATGGTACGCAAAAGCGGCGCGCGCGTACGCATGAGAGCCGCGGGCCCGACTGGCTACGGCGCTCAGGGACGCCGCTTTCACCGGGGACGCGAGGGTATTCGCCGAAAACGGTCGGCGAGTGTCAAGGTTGCCATTTTATTCACAAACACATTGGACGGTCGGTCGTGCGCGCGCGCACCGTTTGCACACACATGTGTCGCTCGCCTTGCGCTCACCCCAAGCAAATCGCTGTCACAACACAACGACACTGTCGCGTGAGCTCGCGCACGCCGGAGCAACACTTCTCTGCGGCGACTTTCGCGTACAGCGGCGCCAGCAGCGCGGTTAGACTTGCCTCGCGACGTACGAACAATGTTATACTTTTCCACCGATTGTTTCTTCACGGCTCGCACGGTCGTTCGGAATTCGCGAATGCAGCCTCCCCACCTCGCGCGACTTGCGAGCGGACTCGCGCATGCGCGCGGTCGCGGTATGTGTTGAGCGCTGCGAAGGCCCGGCGTTTCCTTTTGTTTTGGTCCGCTTTCGCTCGGAGTTTTGCACGCGGATATTGCGAGGTAGGAGGGAGACGAATCCGAGCGGATTGTTGTTTCAATGGATGACTTGTAAATGCGCTTATCAAATTTGTCCGTAAGCTTTACTTGGCGGGGAAACGACGTTGTCGTTTGGTTTCTTTTTGGGATGCCGTGCGGTTTTGCTCTGGTTCTTAATCCTTTCTTAGATGCGATATATGTATTTTAAGTGGGAACAGACGAGTCAAGTTTGGTATAGTTTTGTCGGGACGAGAAGGATATGTCGCGTGGAAATGAAAAAAAAACAAAGTCTGGAGTAGAACTTTATCGCACTTTTTATCTTATGTAATCTTAATAATATAACATTGCACTCGTTAAGAAAGTATTGAGTAAATACAGATATATGCGCTCGTTTGTTTATCATTTTTATTTATAAATAAAAATTCGTTGACTTATCGAGCAACATACTAATTAGTTTGACGTTTTTGAACTTTGTAAAAAGAATTTAAAACACGGTTGTTTCAGTATTTAATTCTCACGTCGATAATTAAATTTCTTTTTTACGTTTGAGTAGTTCTTCAATTATTTATTGCTGAATAATTCTGTAGAATTTAGTTTGTATGTATTATTGTTGTACAATTCGTTTATAGTATATTGACCTCTTTAAATACTTTTTATCTTTTATTTAATTTTATTTTATATTATAATTAAAGTTAGACTATTATAAATCACTTAAGTCAGTGTGTAATGATACAGATGCACTAATGAAAATGGAATTATTAATCTACACAGTATATTCTAGCTCAAAGCCTAAATTAATCAACTTTATTAAATGTTGGACGTAAATATGTGGTTTGATGTTCACATTATTGCACTTGCAATACTTATTTAGCTTCAAAGAAATACATTTTCAAATTAATTC
>JABFQC010007050.1:0-10343 GCA_022817085.1 Psilanteris sp. ZL-2020
ATGAATCACAATATATACAGTGGGAGAAAAAAATGACGAAAAATTACTATTTATTTCCTTAATTTGAAATCATAAGAAAAAAATCAGAATATTTACTATTTTTAAAATTAATATATTATGATAAAGTAGTATTTTTCAATATAAAAAAGTTACTTTATCCTTTTAAAAACAGCAAATATTATTCTTTTTCACTTATGATGCCAAATTAAGGAAATAAATAGTATTTTTTCGTCATTTATTTCTCTTAGTGTATTAAACAGTAAAGAAAAATAAAACAAAATGAATTACGTAATATATTGAAAATTACATTATTCGTTCAGCTAAAGAAGTATGAACAAAACTGATTATTGAAGTCGTATTAGAACAACGATTTGTTCATAATGTTTATGATTATAAGTATTTCATAATATTTTATAGTACATAAGTATTAAAATAAATTATCTTATAACTTAAGTTATGATTATAACATTCTATTTTAAAGTACAAATTAGTACAAAGAATAAAACAATAAACGAAACATTTACACAGAAGAAGAGGTCATTAGTATCAATATAAATTGATGAAATTCAACAAAGTATAAAAGTCCTTCAACAAAGTCACGTTTTTTTGAAAATCATCTAAACATGAAACGTAATAATCATATTATTCGAACGTTATGAAATCAACGCTAAATCGTACGATTTGTACGTCTGTTTGATAATTGAACAACAATTAATTTCTCCGTTTAATTTGAAATTCAATAAATAATTTCAATTATCAAAACCATAATAACAATAATTCCAGGATAGCATAGCTTAATTGTAATAATATACATATTAATTAGTTATCAGTGTTTACGTATAATTATTCATATTTTACATGTATACCCATTCAAACAAACACTCCGAACACGAAAACATAAACGTACCCGAGCGATCGTCGTATAAATTACTGCAAATGATAAAATGTCATTAAATTCCAAGCACTAAACATTTTACGCAACCAAATAGTATTCTTTCTTACCAAGAGCTCCAGCAGCGAGTCTCATAGTCACCGGTAGCTCGGACCCAGTAGCTTCGGAAAGCTTTCTTTTCCTCGGTCTGCCTTTCTGCACGGAACCGCCAGCAGCAATGGGACTTTGCTCGGCTGTACTATAATAACCCGGAAGCGGCGACATCCCCGGAGAACTGATATCTTCGATACTGCCAGAAGTGGCTCCATAATCCGATGTACAACAAACCAGTTCGTAATGCGGCCTTTTTCATAAAATCAATTATACCGCGTATAAGTTTCGCCGTCACGGTTTTTCGTTTCTATTTATTTGTTTATTCACTATTATTATTATTATTATTATTATTATTTTTTGTTGCGAAATGAACAATAACGCCCAATCAGAATTCAGAAACATTCTACGCAAAGTGACTACGTTTTCGTGGCTCTCCGCGTTTGTTAATTACATTCTTGCCTTACCTGCAATACACGAGACCATCCCTCTGACCAAAATGGTCGCCCTTGTTCAGAGGAGTACCACAAGAGGCGCACGTGAAACAAGCCACATGATAAACTAGCTCCCTCGCTCGCATCACCAATTCCGAAGCTGAAATTCCAGCGCGACATCGCGAGCATCTCGAAACTGCGAACAACCTATGGACAGACGTTCGAATGGTACAGTTTTAAAACAAACGCAATTCCTTTTCCTTATAATTATCATTCATAATTCCGAGCTCCGTTTATGCAAGGTCAAGACACAACTATTGTACAGCGAACATCCAGCAGCGTTCGACGGGACGCGAGCGAAACAAAGAAGTCCGCTTTGAATACTGCAGCACAAGTTGCGTTAAGTATTGTTGCATATTGCATGGACCGTCGTTATTTTCCTCCCTAACGAACCAGAACAGGGATATGTGTACACACATATACGGATATACGTACATACACACGCGCACACGTACCGGACGTTTCGTTTCTTTCCGCACCCGACGCTTCTCTCTCTTCGTCCCTCACGCGCCAATTTTGACAAACTTAGACGGCCGATTCTGACGCGGAACCGGCGTTGAAATTTTGTGAAATAAAGCCGCCGCGAGTGTCTTTGTTTCAAAGATATTACGCGCACTTGACGGAGCGGGGCATTATGTGAATAAATCCATATGTATATAAATAGAAGCTAACATAGAGTATAACGCATCATTAATACGGAAATGGCCTGCGTTTAAGGCGGAGAAGGACGACGTTTCCGATCTACAGATAGCACAGAGGTTGCAAATGCTGCTGCCCATTAGTAGACATTTTGTGTGGTCCAACTGGCATAAGCGACGCTCCTATGCAAATTCGACACTACCTCAATAAATACTGAAGAAATGGCTGTTGGCCGCGTAGTAAGCACGGAGCATGGCTTCTGCATTAATTCTCGCTAACTCGGCACGCATTCTTGCAACACCAAAAGCAGCAACTGACGTTAGAAACGGACCGGTACGCACCTATAGTAATCATCCTTGCAATAAATGTTGCCGTCCCTGGCGAAGCAGGTCAATTCGGCCGCGAGCGGGACGCGGCAGTGGCAGCACCGCAGACAAGTGCAGTGCCAGGCCCGGTCGGCCGCGCGGAGGTACCAGCGCTCCGCTATCTCCCTTCCGCAGCCTCCGCATCCGAGGACCGCTTCCGCGACGCCCGTTTGGCCGTCGCTGTTGCCGATCGCGGATTGACGGTTGCCAACAGTGCCATTGCCCCCTACTGACGCTGTTGACACGGACGCAATCGGCGGGGGAGTCGCACTGCCGCAACCAACTTCCTTCAGCATCTTTTGTGCACAATTTTGCTCGCTTGCATCTTTTCTTCGTCCGTTTAGAGGGCACCTGCGCAAAACGGGGAGAGCGGTTATTTGGTCGGCCTAATAGCGCTCCGGACAATTAGTATTTAAATGGAACGACCGATTTAATTAGCGCCGTCCGGACACGAGCAATTGTCAAGTTAAGCGCGCCGACACGCGTTTACGCGCGTTGATCAATGAAAAAGCGGACGATTCAGAGCCCGTCGGCGATAGTAAATAAGTATTAACCAAATCAGCCTAACGGTAGCTTATTGACGGCGCTAATTAGCAAAGTCAATGGCCAGGGTACGCGCCGCCGAGCGTGAACCCGAGCCACGTGGTTTTTTGCGCGCGGCCGTCTCTCGTTGCGCATCACAATTGCGTCTTATGGAGTCCCAAAAGTAGGGGCGGCGAGTCGCGGAAACGTGCGTGCGCGCACGTGTCGTTCGCGACAACAAAAGTAGGACACCTTCCGTTGGTTCGGTGCCGTGTCATCGTGAAAAGAGACCCCCGTTACGCCGAGAAATTTTAATGATCGTCTTCTTCTTCTTCCTCCTCTTTTTCTTATCCGCGAGAAGTCCCTTTGCCTACCTGTACACGATTAACCAGCTGGAAGTTGGCTGAATTCCGCTGAGCGACGCCGAAGGCCGCCCTTCGATTCGACAGATTCGCCGCCGTTCAAGAAGGCCGTGCGATTCTTTTCCTCTTCTTCTTCTTCTTCTTCTTCGTCTCCGCCTTTGTGGCTGTCCTTGTCTTCTTCTTTGTCGTAGTCGTCGTTGTTGCGCTTGTTGTTCGTGGCTTTACGATTGCGATCCCTTGGTGCTCACTGTTGTTCCCGCAGGTTACTCCCAGAACATGCTTTGACCTTGAGGCTGAAACACGGTGCAATATTTTCAAGGTTGCACGAAACAGGAGGCAAATTTAATCGAACCTAAGGGTTTCGTGGCTCCGCGTACGCTGCACGAGGAGAAAGTTTATCGCTTTAACGCTGCGGACGTAGATTATAAATTGTACGGCGTAGATCGGGACGGCGTTAACGCTTGCACCGAAAGTGCGCGCGAGCTTCGAATTTATGCAAGCTTTGGAAGCTTATGTTTTCGGTCATGCCGACTTCATTTCATGCAAATTTGCGATTCAATTAAACTATCGCGCGTATTAGTGTAATAGCGTACTTATTTGTGTGGGAGGCGCCCAATTAAAAGAAAGGTTCAATGTAGAATGTTTGTGGTTTTTTTATTGTTAAGTTGAGTATTGAGTTTTATTATTTTATGTTAGTTTGATTTTGTCTACTAGACGGTGTAATGGGTGTTTTATGTTTCTTATTGTAAAAATATGTGTTATCGTGAATCTTCTATTAATAAAAAAACATTTTTAGTTTCTTACAATGCTGAACTGCAAAAAGTAATTTACAAATTTTACCAAACCAGATACACTGAGAAAAATTTCCATTAAAAATTACTGTGCCAAAACAGTATTCTGATGCGATGTTTGTCAACACGTAAAAATGACCCCTAAATTCGTAAATATTACTTCGATTTGCCTATATTTTATTGTGCTTTAACGGTAATCATCCTTTGTTGACAAACATCGCATCAACGTACTGTTTTCGCACGGTAATTTTTAATAGAAATTTTTCTCAGTATAGTAACTGTATGTAAAGTGAACAAAAATTTAAATAAAGATTACACGGTATCATTGTTTTTATAATTTGTTTTGTAATATTTGACATATTTCTAGATATTTCTAACCATAATTTATCGTATTTTATATAATTTTGCCTAATTTTCCTACTATTATTATTCTGTTTGGTAAAATTTGTAAGATAATTGTTTTATATATGTTCAGGATAATACATATTAGGATTTTATGGTTATGTGTAGAATAATACGCGAAGTAAACATTTATTTTAGTTGTGACAACGCTTTTATAAAAACTAGTTTTTATATTTGTTTTAATATTTGAATTTTAATAATTTATTATAATGCAGAAAAGGTACCATTCGACTGAGAAAAATTTATCAGTAGCACATAAGAATTTCCAACAATTCTTAACTGCGAATAAACGACAATGTAATTATTCATTTAAATTATTATGTTAATTATAATACCATTAATTTAGAATTTCTTATCACTCTAATTAATAATCGGAAATATAGATACTTATACATAATATATTCATTATTATTTGATAGATAATTAACTAAAATAAATGAATAATTGTTGCATCGGTTTTTCTAATAATTTAGCTATTTCATTCATTATGTATATTGTCTACAATGTAATGCATTGCAATTAAACTATTTATTAAAGCATGATTTTAATATTTATTTATATAGTCACTTTTGTTATTCATATACAATCCTGAATATTATTTTAACATGATTCTTCTTGTTTGTTACATTTGAAATTGTCGTTAAGATTTGAAAGCATTTATATTTTATATCGCTATTTATAAAATGTGTCATTTTTTAACTTTTAAACTATATTTTTTATACACGTATACAAATATTTGTATAAACTGAATAATATTAAAACAAATTTTTAACTACAACGTTCCCTTAAATGTTTTGTTTTCACATATGTGATAAAAGTTGCCGACGGCAAACTGAAAGATCATGACATTTAACGTTTGATCTAGTATTTCCATATGATTATATTTGTAAAAAATGTATACATTTATATATATACACATAACATATTTAGAATTAAAAAACTTGGATATTTATTAAAATGTTGTATGAACAATAAATCGAAATGAACTTCCCAGATTAATCACTCGAAACGTACAAAACCCTCTCAGAAACAAATCAACAAAGCTAAAAACAATCAATTTTAACTAATAAGTAAATAATTTGCAGTCATAACCTGTCAAAACAACATTCATCTAAAATCTGGAACACACTCGGAACGGGTACACTTTACCTTCTAAATTATCCGCGTGCCGACTAATAAAAGTTTGGCATGAAAAACACTCATACACTTATTGCTCCGGCAGAAAAGTATTCATATTAAACAAGCTTTCATACAACCCGAATCGAAGGCCGAATGCCCGAATTTCACTCGAATATCGGCAAACAACCATACGCGAGCACTCGGCTGCGTCACGCGGAATGTTGACAAACGGTACCATCGACAGCGCACCACTCAACTCGGATACAAACGCATCTACCAGCTACGCGGAAGTTGAAAACAAATCATAAACAGATACCGTCGTTGCGCTCGCGTCGAACAAGCCGATCGCCGCCGAGTGATTACGAGTCCCCGCAACTATTCGCGGCAAATCTTGGTCCGAGAAGCAAGCTCCAGAATCATAATTCCGTCTCGTCGCACTGTCAACTCGGGCGTCAAGCCGTGCCGCGGCTCGTTGCTCGAAAGCGTTAAACTTGCGTGGAAGCACCAGCACGCTGGGTCACTCGAGAGGCCCCGCAGCCGCTAACAAAAACATAATTGCCGATTGAGAAGCGCGTGAAGATCTTTTCCGGTCATCATTAAGTTGAGGCACGCGAGCGGCTCTGCGATATCGAGCGGCTCGCGTGGCATTTGGTTCGGCCGCGTATACGGAAGGAGGAGGCGGTGGCGACCAAAGAGGAGGCGGAGAAGAAGAAGCGACACGATCGAGTTAGCGCATATATATCGGCGGCGGCAATTAGCGCCGGAGAATACTAAATGCCGTACCAGTCTCGTGGCGACGAGCCTGCCGCGACAACTACGACGTCGGTCACGACGAGAACCGCCGCGCGCCAACAGCGGAAACTGGGCCGAGGCGCCATCATCGTCTTCGTCACCGCCGTCGCCGGCGCTCTCCTCTTCCGCCCCCACCTTCCCCTCCCCGAAGCCCTTATCGAACGAAGCGGCAACTTGTGCGGAGCGCGGACGACGCGACGATTGCGAGCGCGCTTCGGAACGTAACCGCGACAAGCGCATCTACGAAACAGCCTGTCAGACGTCGCGAGCCGCGGGGGATGACGCAGGGATGGAAGCGGTCTGGGAGGGGTCGCGCCGGGCGCCGGCGCTTTCGCTCGCGCCAACCCCCGACGCCACGCGACCCGCGGCCGCGCTGCGCAGGTCGCGCCGCTCCGGTCGATCGGCTCCCGCATGGCGCGCTTCCGCGCGTTTCGTACGCGCGGCGCGACTTTGCGTTTGCCAGATTCGGTCCGCGTATTGATCCCGGGCCCCGACGGCGGTCCGTTCGGTGCGGAAAACCTATGGTCCGGAAAATACGCGCTCGCGTACGTTCGGGTAACCAAATTGGTTTGGATACGATTCGGTCGATACGGCCGTCAATATCGGGTTTCCGTTTTTGTACTTACGGCCGGAGCGCGTAATCAGTGATTAGATTCAATTATTTTGAGTTTACGCCGAGCTATTTAATGGTCCCGGTTGTGTACCGTTTGATTTTTGAACGGACAAAGGTGCTAGTTTAACGCAATAATCGGGAGCGAGCAAACGCTCGTGCGATGGAAAAGTATTTCATTTGCCGGCTCACTGACAGTAAATTCAATTACCGACGCGTCGCAAAGTGCAGTCGGTCGGCCTACTACGCGCGCCATAGTTGTTTCAATTTGAATCGAAAAGTGAGACGTGCGAACGCGTTTTAACGATATTTCGATTCCGTAAGTTACAGCTTGCTTATCGCAATCCGAAACACGGTATTTCTGTTTCTCGCAACGCCCAAAAGAAATACCATAATGAGACCATCACGCGGGATTATATCGTTCGTATCGGGCACTTTTCAACGTTACGTGTCTCGCGAAACATAACGTCACGAAAAATTACTATATTTACGCCAATTGGGTTACACACACGTTGAATACGCGGCACAGAAAATTCAATATAAATGCGAATATATTTTTCTTTGCAATATGACGTAAAGGCAGAAAGAAAAAAAAAATAAAGAAAGCAACAAAAAACGCAAACTTTTACCTTACCTCGCAGGAAAAATGCGATGCGACTTTTTATCCCGGTAATGTCCTTTTTAAGTATTTTCGCCACGCATAATGTAATTACGCGTCCCTTTTGCGTCTCGATTCTTTTTGTTTGACTTTCATGAATGTTTGATGCGGAGCATCATTATGACTGATGTCCAAACAGGCGCGACCCTGCCGAAATGGGGGAAAAATATCTGTGAATGCAGGTGCGACCGTTACCTTCCAATGCAAATTAACATATTTTGTTAGTAGTCCGGTTTATCTTGAATACCGCGAGCAGTTTTCTAAATAGGCTTTAAGCCGGAATGATTACGAAGACAGCTGTATTAGTATATTCAGAAATTGACATACAACGGTTAATGATTGTCCGCGAACAAAACGAGATTCATTTAAATAACGCACCAATTAATACGAATGTTTACAATAAATGCTATTCGGGTCGTAGAAATAAATGCTCTAATAAGGCATGGCATGTGTTAAAGTTCGTTACATATATTTATATATTATGTAAAACATAACGCACCTTTCGTGCGTGTTATTTAGCGTTACTATAACTGACTAAGATTTTCTTTCAAACTCCCAAATAATTGTAGCAAAAATACTAAAACCCGTCCGGTTTTCGATTCGAACATTTTCATGAAAAAGTCACAAGTGGTGACCGACAAAAATATACCTCATATGCTCTACACGAAGAAAAAGATTCATCCAAACACTATCAAAACAAGTGTCTTAAATTGAGACATTTTCGTGCAAAATACATAAATAGTACACTCAGAAAAATTAAACATAGAAAAGTGCTGTTTATAACACGAATTTGGCGACATTAAAACAAAATCCTAAAAATTACTGTTTATAGCATTATATTAAAAAATAGGAATATTTGGAATGTAAAACTGTA
The DNA here is from genome assembly GCA_022817085.1 of Psilanteris sp. ZL-2020. Lineage (NCBI taxonomy): Eukaryota > Metazoa > Arthropoda > Insecta > Hymenoptera > Scelionidae > Psilanteris > Psilanteris sp. ZL-2020. The sequence continues at coordinate 8,611 of JABFQC010007050.1, forward strand.
TTTTTACAAGGAAAAACAGTAATTTTGGGGTTTTTACTTTAATGTCTCCAAATTAGTATTATAAACAGCAATGTACTTCGATTAATTTTTCTGAGTGTATCTAATAATAATACACTTATACTATCTTTTGTATAAAAATGTCTTGAAATAAGACATTTTTGTAACGTTAGTTTTTACAGTGAAATATCAGGCGGGGTGAAACAAACCTTTGCGGCTTTAAAGTAAAAACTATAAACATGTTTAGAGCAATTTTCGTGGCAAGTTTTGCTTTTTCGCATAAAAAAGTAGAAAAACGATGACTTTGCGATAATACCGATTTTGCAGGGAATCTGACAACAGGGGCTACGGCTACCTGCGTCACCACGAATGGTATTATAAAGACGTTAAATTCGCTTAATAAAATATTACGGGGGAAATGCAAATACGAAACACATAATGGTGCGTTCATAGAGTATCGATTGGTTGACGAAATTGGCAAACGGCGAGATGAGTTGTGCGTAGGTGTCGACGATACACTTTAGGTAGATGCGGATAGACAGATATACGAGGGGTAGAGTAAATATAGTGACGGCAGTTGTAGAGCTACAGCCAAACGTGCAGCCACCGAGAGCTAGGCGCGGCCTACCGTAGACGCTCGCTCGATAGGAGTCCATGTTGTGGCCAATGAAACGTCGAGTCGGTGATAAAACCATCAACCGATTGGCCGCAGCCAGGCCAGGTTTGTTCCCTCTGTTCTAGAGATGGGACGGAAGAAACTGAAACGAGATTCGCTATGCGATGTACCAAGAATGAGAGTCATCTGGCGGAAGAATCACCTTGGCGAAGATCACACGATTACCTATACATCTTTTAAATTAGAATAGAATTGCTGCATTCACGAACGCGGCAGCGAGCGCAATCTTTATGCCAATTTCTCGATTAAGATATTGGCTTGTTAAAAATATCTGGATTCTAATTTATATTGTCTAGAAATTGTTGTTAATCTAATTGCCGTTGTTGTAATAAATGTTGATTTACCTATACGTTTGAATGGTGTGTTTTTATTTTTCGTTTGCTTTCGAAATTCGAGTTTCTGGTTGCAGATCGATTTGTAGTTTAAAATACCTACGTTCGTATAATGCGTGCGCAAACGTTTAGCTCTACTTATATAAACGTAAAATTGCAATAAGTTAATCGCACTGGTTTATCTTTATAAACATAAATCTTACCGTCCTCTTTTGTAACCATTGAACATTTGTGATTTAATTGTAATTAAAATTGAAATTTGGCAGTTTAAAGGCGTATCGAGTTTTAGATGCAAAGGTGTGTACTTCGTTTGGGTCTGTCACCAAATTTCAATGCTGTTTATCACTGTCTTCAAGTCGAGCAACTGATTTATGCTACGCGGGTTACACTCCAACTTTAACTTGTTTCAGTTTCTTTTATAAAAGCGTATTTATTTAAATTATAATATTAATAGTTTTATTAAGAAGAAAGTGAACATTTATTTTTATTTGTATATATTCAATGTAATTAATTAATATACCAAGATTTATATATTTTATATATTTTATACAAATATACTTTTTTACATATGTTACAATATTACAACACTCTGACGAATAAATAGTTTTATTGCAACAGTACAAATTGTCATTTTTCATTATTTTGAATGAAATTGTGAATTAAAACTCCTTTTTCTGTATAATATATTTCTATGAAATAGAATTTAATATAATAAATTAGTTTCTACC